>VMKM01000615.1:125000-281103 GCA_008360985.2 Macquaria ambigua | reverse complement strand
ATATATCAGGTTTACCATGTTCATCATGTTAGTCTAGACTGTTAGCATCCTACCATTTGCTAATTAGCACTAAACACATAGTACAGCTGATGGGAATGTCATTAGCTTTGGACGTATTGGAAGTATTGGACAAATTAGATTTTGACCTGATGGTGTGGCAAGATGAAAAACCTTAAAACTTTATAACAATTCACCCAATAGTTGTTGAGACATTTCACTAAAAAACATAAATGTCATTCTCATGGTGGCACTGGAGGAAAAGTCAGGGTATCACCAAACGCAGTAGTCGGACTCATGACCTCAGTATTTGTAGAATCTTGTCTGCACCCCTGTTCATCAGCCACCCATACTCCCCTTAATCCCGGCAGTTTCTTTCTACGACGACCCAAGAGTTTCGTAACCCTATTTTTAGCATTACATACATTTTAATTCACGCTATACTTTATACTGAGAAGCATCAGCTGCTTTGGTTGTTTTCAGAGCTTACCCACCTTTTTGTATTTTCTTTCATGTGGCCTCCAACTTACATCACCATCTCATTAGCCTTGCTAGAGTTGCATAACACTTTGCTAACAACTGTTCTATAATATGTTGGTAAATGATGCCAAAAAAAACAGTGCTTGCTTACAGATTTTTTAACTCAGAGAAAGTAGAAGGAAGTTGTGTATAAATGCAGTTAAGAGATCCATACAGCAATTGCAACCACAGCAGGAACAGCAGCAGAGAGTGTGGCAAGTGTGTTTTAGTTAAATCCTGGGCCTAAGCACTGAAGACAAAAATGTATTTTTTGGGGGGAAGACTTGTTATTCTCCCCCTCTACAACGAGGAGGCCCTGGCAGAAAAATGTCAATCAGGAGGTAAGTCGGGATCCCATCATCCCTTTCCTGCCTAGAACACCTTCACTTTCCATTTGCTTCAGTATGCAAACCAAGCTGTTTAGGGATGAGGAGAGAGGCGGCTAATGAGCTGCCTGCATCAACCCTGCAGAAAAAGAAAGACCCCTCTTCGTTGCTGCTCAAGAGAACACCTCCTCTGGGCATGCTCAGAAACAGCAAAACAACAACAACAACAACTATACAGCCACGGCAACACAAATTGATGTGATTAACCAGTGGGAATGACAGTTATAGTGTGAGGGTCTGGATGCAGAGCAAGCAGATTTGGAGTGCTTGAGATATTGCACGCAGGCGGAGAATGTGCAGCTGCAGATGACTTGCAATGTGGAAAAGTTTACATGGTGAGACGTCAGCTGTTGATGAGATGTGCTTGACCTCTGAACGACATAAAGTTTTCTCTCTTTACTTAGTTTTTCTTCCTCTCCTTGTTGGTTGGTGTCTAATTTTTCCAATGCAATGTGACACAGTCAGTGCTTCATAAAGCTGTAGAATAAATGACATTAGGGCTGGTTGGCTCTTGTACCCAGGAGATTGGCTGGCATCCTGTACTGTAAATCAATCTCTGTGAGAATAATGATCCCTTACTGACTCTAACAGCCTCTGTTGACTGTTCATCTGCCAGAGAATGCTATATAGATTATACCGTGTCTTAAAGACATTGTAAGATGGGAAATCCTACTTCCTACTGTCAATAAATGAGCATATTCTTTAATTTTTAGAGGTAAAAGTCGGCTAAAACTCTGTGGTAGTTCACCCAAGAGAGGTATCTCAGTGCTAAAATAGTTCTACAGTCAATGTCATCAGAATTCTCAAGTTTGTGACTAATGGCAGCAAGGGTCATTGCACAGACAATTAAACAGTAAGATGAGATTCCTGTTGTGTAACATGAGCAATGTCATTGCCAAAATGGACATTCTCAAAATACTATACAGTATATTAAAATCCATGTACCGACGTCCAGTTCAATCCCCCGTCCAGTGCACTGAACTTTTGCACTTTCCTCAGGCCGAGCAACGCTTTGCTCTGCCACAAACCATCACAAACAAAACACGAGGGCAGTCTCGTTTCACATAATTGCTCAGCCAGAAAATGTCCATTACACTCTTGTTTTCCTTGGCGCATGGAGTAGAACTTTAAACCATGAAAGAAAAGCAGTGTGGGAAGTTCAAATGGTATTGTCATTAACGCCTCAACACAGTGATCATTCACAAGGGGCTTGCACGTACAGACAATGCAGGCCTTTCTTGCTGTGGCGCAGATGGCATCGTAAAAAAAAAAGAGGCCTTCTCTGCAAACACCAAAAGCAAACACACAAACAGTGGTGACCCTCCGAGTCCCCAATCCATCTTTTCTCCTGTTGGGTGCTTGTTGTCCCAGTAAGATCAAGGCGTTTTCACTGAACTGATGTTTTCATGCTGTTATGCACGCTCATTTCGGGCAACTCTTGAAATGTAAATGGAAACTTTTCTAAATGTTATATTTCATTCAGCTTTTGTTTGACTTCATACTTATGTAGATTTTTGGGACTTTTACCATCGGGGTTTCCCAAAGCTTTAATGTACAGTAATTTATTGCTGCTCATCAATCTTTGTCAGTGCTACACAACTCTATTAGGTAAAGTTTCATGTACTTTCTGTCCTCCTTGTACCTATTCTACTCTATTCTATTTTAGTCAGGGGAATTTGTTTGCACAACCAATCACCACAGTGTTTGTTGAATACACAGTGCAGCATGAGACTGTCTGCTCCATTTGGTTTAAGGCAAATTGGCTAACCTTTTGAAATGGCTAGCGCTGGACCTCATCTCTCCTCCAAGACCGGTGGGTATCTCGTGGATTGCCCTTCAGAAACACAGATGTTCCATCTCCTGAGTAATGCAGCTTTCCTTAGGCCTAATCCCTGGATGCTGGCACTGCCGCAGCAGAAATATTTCCAAACAGAGCCGCAGCACTTCTGTGTGCAGCTGTGCCTCAACATTTGTCAAATCTTGTCATCAAGTGGCGGAAACGAGGCTGAAGAATTTGTTCGTGATTACATCGCGCACAAGCAGGGACTCACACGTACACATGCATGCACACTTGCGCACATTCACACACATGCACAAAACACCAGCAGACAAACCATGATGTATTTGTGGAGTGAAAGCTGCAATATTCTCAAACTGAAATTCATGGTTCATCTCACATATTTCAGGACATGTTCACACTAAGCACATTTGGAGCACAACTTTAGTTTATTAATCACTTTCCTTCAGTTGGCTTTATTTGAGCAGGTGAGTGCGATGCAATTTGAACTCCGATGCCAAGTAAAACATGACAAAGCTACTGATGTGGCTCACTCTAAATACCTGGCTGTTGCTTAAGGATTTTTAATGATTTTCTCATAATCTCAGAGTTCAGCCAAGATGATGAAAATGCAGAGCATAATCTTCCTTTGAAGGATCTAGCATGCAGTTTGTTCATTTAAAACCAACTACAGGAAACAACCCTCAAGTGCAAGATGTGTGTAGAAGCTTGTATTTAGTATTTTTTAGCCATGCTAGCAGGGTGGTTCTAGGGATTGCAATGTCATCCATCGGTCAGTCTACAACTTTGGTCCAGATTGAAATTTCTCAACTATTGGATGGATTGCAATGAAATTTTGTACACACATTCATCCCCAGTCTGGTCCCCAGAGGATGAATCTTAATGACTTTAGTAATCCCTTGACTTTTCCTCTAGCGCCATCATTAGGTTTCAACATTTATAGTGTTGAGTAAAATGTCTCCACAACTAATGAATTGGATTTCCAAGAAATTTGGTTCAGATATTCATGGTGCCCACCTGACTTCTCAAGCACCACCAGCAGGTCAAGGTTTTTACTTATCCAGTGAAATATTCCAATGTTTACTTGATTGATTGGCTCAAAATATTGTACATGTTCCCCATAGGATTAATTGTAACAACTCTGGTGATCCCCTGACTTTTTATCTAGCGCTATCATCAGGTCAATATATCATCAGGTCAATTTAAATATGTCCAAAACTTTGGTTTATGACTAAATACTTGCAAAACCAGTTACATCCCCATCATCCTTATCAGTATTTTGTGTGCTAATTAACAAACGGTATCATGCTAACATGCTAATCTAAAATGATAAACATGGTTAACATTACTTCCTAAACATTAATTAACATTGTCATGGTGAGCATGCTAGCATGTTGACATTAGCATTTAGCTCAAAGTTAAGTACAGCCTTTAAAAGCCGCTAGCATGGCTGTGCATTCTGCTAACTCTAGAGAAGATAAATTATTACAAACAATGCCTACATGTGTTTTCATGTTTACACAGAAAAAGTTATAAACTGTTGCCCGCCACCAAAATCTCTAACCAAATCCTGTCGGATAAACAAGATAATTGTGGGACATGTTACTTTTGTTCACTCATAGGCACTGGGAACCTTAATGGACCAAATATGAAAAAGCAACACAGTAAGCTTCTCCAACATGAGTCAGACTAAGGAAATATGTAGGTACGATTCCACTCCAAACATTGACATGAGCTGTCAGTAAAGACGCTGGCTGATTTATAAAGTGTTTGCTGGTGTCTTAATAGAGGCTAATTGTGTGGGTTTATGGGTTTATGATCTTCACACTGTTTAAACTGAACCAGGAGAGCTTAGCTGACCCCACCATATACACACTCTCTCTCACTCACACACTCGCATGCACACACACACACACACACACACACACACACACAAATGCACACAGTCCTCAACACCCCACACCCTTCCACAAATCTCCATTTGCCAAAAAAGGTTTCCAGCAGTGACCTGTTCTGTCTTCCTCTCTTTCGTAAGAGAATTTCCAAACATGGTTCCAGATGCTTGCACTGAGGTCAAGCACATTAGTTTATTAAACGACCACATTATTTCCTGTTAATCAAGTTATTATTTTCTCCCTTCCACTTTTAATATCTGACTGCTTTGGGCCCAGTGGTAAATATGTCAACAATTTTAATTTGAACTTTTCAACTCCCTGATTTACAACGCCGATTTTTGCCAGCCTGAGTACTGCCACTGACCTAAGGAACATTTCAATTTATTTGGCCTCCCCCTGTAATTTATTTTCACTTATTAATGAGAATGGAGTTTGGGAACTATATTGCTATAGTGGGCAGGCGGCGGGAGATTGCAGAATCTTGCAGCTCTGGATGTAATGGGTTGTGTTATTTGATGGGTTATCTCCAAGGGAAAACAACACCAGGTCAAGCTGAATAGATTAATAATTGGAGGTCGAATTATCAGACATAGGAGATTACATGGACACCCTCATAATTAGCAATCCTCATTTGTTTTTAAGAGCAAAGTAATAAATCCAAACACAACGAGACACAGTTAGTGGGTGTTCGCTTATGAATTTCTTTCCTATTCCTCCCATCTATTTTCATTTTATAATCTCACAGAAAATTGGATATTTTTTTTACTCCTACCATTGGCTGGGATCAGGATCCAGCATGGTGTTGATGTCTTTTGCGGCCCGTCGAAGTTTCATGAATGATTAACAACGCTGGGCCTAGACCTGCTCATAAATAAACAGCAGGCAACAGGACTGAACAGGCTTCTCATGGACAGGGAGAACTGACAGATTGGCTTCCAAATCATACCATTCAGTGGTAGCTGATCCGCTGTGTAGCATTTTTATGCAGGAGCTGCCTGGTCAGAAATCATGCATATGCGCTATTGGGTGGAGTGGATGTGTAAAAGTAGATGAGAAGCCACTCATCGTGAGTGGAGCATGGCCTTATAATACACACAACCAACTTCCTGCTCTTATGTTTGTCCAAACTGTGAACATGGAGGGAATACAAATGAGTCTCTGTGCTTAAAATGATGCCATGTAGCCAGTAAATAAAATGTCATCCACATGTGTAGTTGACCGAAAAACAAGAACCACAACAACAAAATGCTCCTAGTTCTCTCATTACCTTGGGGTGATATTATGATTTTAAGTCTTCAGTCAGTCCCTGAGTGGGTTGAGGGGTCAGTGCATCCATATGTGGTCCTTTTTTCAGCAGTTCTCTTCCAAATGAGAGCCAAGGTGCCATAGGACGACCCTCCATCTCAATCTCGCAGAATAATGAATAGTCTGGGGCCAGCCGCCCTGCACATGCTGAACTTTTGGCTTCAAAATCACATCTCGGCCAATTTACTCCCCGGCTGTACTCGAGGTCAAGGGCTTGGAAGCAGTTTGCCACTTCAAACCAAATCACTAATGGCTAGAAATAGCTTGGACGCTTTCCATAAGAGTTGCAGGGTTGCTAATTGTATGAATTTCCGTCTGTTTGGCCAGAACAGCTGAGAATGACACAGTGTGCTGCATTTCATGTGGGCTTGTTAGCATCTGGATGCATTAGGGAATAAGCAGGGCTGATTATCTCAAAGTTTTTCTGAGTGAGTCAAAAGCTATTTCATTTCATCTTGCTAGATGCAATATATTAAATGTATCATGCTGTGAAGCAATCAAATAAATAAATACTCTTACTATACTTGCTTATCATGCTTGAATGATATGTAATCAACTCTGCAAATTGAAATATATCATACCACGGGTATAATGAGAGCAGCACTCAAATGAATATTTCTGAGGTGTTCCATCAAAAGTGAAACATTTTTGTGATGTTATCGCTAGTTGGAGATGAAAGAGAGAGGGGATGTTCTGATTTGCTAATTGGTGTGTTTATTTAACTGATGAAGCTGTTAGTTCATTACAAGCTTCATGTAAAAATAATGAGGTGGTTTGTCCATCCAGCATTGCTCAGGTATGATGAGTGTCGAGGCTGGGACTTCAAACGTCCTCCTCTTTGTCACTGAGCGGTGTCACCTGACACTCTCCCTTTCTTTTACTGATTTACCGTATCACTCTAACCAGATTTGTGACACAAATTGGGATATTATGACAATGACCACAAGGGTTAAATGTTGTGTTCGCCAAACACTGACTGGTTCCCCCACTTTTCCACCCTCCCCCTTCTCAAGCTTTTCTCTTTTCAGCCCATTATGTCATGGCCCCAAACCTGCTAAACACATTTCTAAATGACAGTTACTGCGTCTCTCTTCAAAGAAACCTCGAGTTGTGGATTTTCCTCGCCTAATGTGGCATCTTTGGCTGCGCAATAGAGTGGAGAGAGAAAGGTGGGGCCCTGGAGGACAATGGTGGTTTGTCTGGGGGATGGCAGGGAAGGGGTCAAGAATCAGAATGTGGAGGACATTAGCAGTCAGCAGATTGATACAGGACCATTGATTCCCGGCTTCTTTTTTCCTTCCTCCTGGACATGATCTGCATTGCAAATGGCAGTTCTGTCGCATTGGCCTTTTCTGGAGTCAGAAAAGATTGGGGGGGAGGTGGGGTTGAGTGGGGAGATCGGGGGTTCCCACAACACACAGGCCCTCTAGACTCCATAACCTCACACCCCTCCCCGAAAAAAAACCCCTCTGCTGCACTCCTCCTCCCCGAGTCCTAGCCCTTGTCCCAGGATCCCACCACAGCTGCCTCTCCAGTCTCCCAGGACTTCTCCTCACTACTGAGGAAAGCACAACAGGCTCATTGTTCTGCAGAGAGGAGGCTTGGACAACTCTGCTGCTCCTAGGTGTATTGTCTCCCCTAACAAGCCCCATAAGGTCCAAAACAGGACTGCTCAAACAGTGTGTGCAAAGTTAGTCCTCTGCTTTTTAAAAGCCGAGTAATGAGGCTGCTCCTTTTGGCCGCAGTAGCGCAACATGCTATCAGTGTTAAAGAGGAACTCCACACTACATTATTAATTATGTGCCATACACATAATCCCAGAGATTACTGTTGGCATTTGATAATACATTTGTGTAAAAACCGCATTTCTGCTCAAGATTAGCTTGTATGTGTTTGTTTGGATTTGAAAGTTTATTTCAGCCGAATTCTCTGGCCCCTCCCTAACAGTGATGACATAGGCAAGACTCTGAGGTCTATTTTGTACTTTGACTCCCTAACTGTGGTAGTAGCTGCTGCAGCAAATATAAATGGTGGAACACTGGCTAACCATAGATCCAGTTTGTGCCTCTCATACAAAGGTGCTGGTAGCATTAGCAAGACTGCACTGGTGGAGAGACAACGTCGTACATGAATGGAGTGATGCCTGCGAGCTAGTTCAGGCAGTCATGTCGAGCTGCACTGCTATACACACGTGACATGCCTCACTTCCCACAACCATCTACCAAACACACCCTCCCTATTTGGTCTATTTAAGCTGCAAAAGTTTCCCATCTCTCCCTCTGCCTGTCAGTGCCACTGCTGCCCTGCATCAGTATTGCTGTCTGTTCTCTTAGCCCCAGCATCCACCTGTGGGCTCCAGCTAGGGGGTTTAAGATATTTGCTCATCACTCCCCAATATGTCTATGTAAACTTATCTGCGGGGAGTGATGAGGTCGGAGCCGAGACGCCAAACTCTAACTATGTTCTGCTGCTATAATAAACATTTCAAACATGAGTGAATCTGACTGAAATGAGATTTATTAATTTATTCCCTTTCTCTGGCAGTACACAACACAATACATGGGCCTGCCGATAACTATATTCAGAGCTTAAGATATTTGGGGCTGACGAACAGTAACATTAACTGCAATGAATAGCATGGCTACGGCTATGTACTGAAACTCCACAGACACACTCTTTCAAAGGGCCATAAATGTGCTTCTAGTGATGCCGGGTGAGGCCACGCCTCTTGCAGTCGCCCTCCACTCCTCTGTTGTGATTTTCAAGTATGCTAAGAGAAAGCTTTCCAGCAGAGTTTGAGGGTGTACTTTTTAAAGTGATAATCCACAAGATTCTTGCTTTTTTATTTTTTTATTTATTTTTTTAGTAAACAAAAAAGATTTTGTACCAACACACGTTTATGGCAAAAAGTTTCATGCAATGTGGCCAAAAAGCAGTGCAGGAAGACAAACAAAGTTGCACATTAATGAATGCAAGTTTAGAGGGAAAAACAAAGAGCACAAAGAAGAGTTTGACAGAGTGATCTGGACAGGCAGACAGACACAGAAAATGTAAGGCAAAAATAAATAAATTCAGGAAGTGCCGACCGTGGACACCGCGAGTGTTCCAGCTAATAATGTTCCATCACCTCACAGAGACAGTGGAAGTGATATGCAAATGGTTCTTCACACACACTGAGCGTGTCCTCCAATTATAGGCTCTCATGTTGCTACTGGCCACCTCTGCGCAATTAGCCCCCTCCGTATCCGACTGTTGAGCCATGTTAGCGTGGTCTGGAGGCAAGTTAGCATTGCAAATGAAACGAGAAGCAGCGTTTCCAGGGGTGTCATTATAAATTAGTGTTGCATGATGGGCACAAATTGCCATCCCTGCTCAAACTTGCATCTCCAATGAGAGCTGGCTTATTCCCCAGGAAATGCTTTTTATCCCAGTGTAAATGTGCAGTGAATCTGCTCTCAACAGGGACAGACCTGTGCATGACAAGTAAGTCTCTTCGAGTTACAGAGAGGAATCTGAGAGTGAAAGAAAATGTTGGAGGTTTGGTCCCAAAACAGTCATGTATGCAGTTAGGAGTTATCACCTTTGGTTGTCTTTATAAACTGATACATTTTAAATCCTTCCCCCCTTAGCCAGGACACTGTCTAATATCTCCGTCTGGGCTCCCAGCTGTGAAATGCGAGCTGTCAGCGATGGGTTTTACCCCTCAGATGACTTGCACACTGCAATGTGTTTTGAATAACTGGCTGAGTTCACAGTATCCAGACGTCAGTCACTATCTTGCTCATATCTTGCATCAATACCCCAGTACGTCTGTGAGTGTGTGAAGATGAGCTCACAATTTAGTCCCAGCCAGTGCTTTAGTCCTGGGAGAAACCATTTTCATTTCTTTTAAACTTTCATGAAGGGATAATCGCTAAATTTTAACTGCATATTTTTATGCAGTATATTCACTTTTAAAGTAGTTAAATACCTAGTAGATGTCTATATCTTAATAAATGAAATACTTGCCAAAATCAAAAATGTTCTCTTTTTCAAGAGAGAACGTTTTTGCATGACTTTTTCATAAATCAACTGTAAATATAACGGTATCAATATTATGGGCCATGCAAATCCCAATAAAATTGACTTTGTATAATCTAATAATCAATACCCTGACATGGAATAAGGAATGCAAACTGATACTTTGCCTTATTTTGAATGTTGGCTTCAGTGATTAATTGAATTAAAATCATGTTTAAACAAATCAAAATATTTAAAACACAAGTCTGCATCTCCAAAGTCCCTGTAAAGCTACATAGCCTCGCTAATGAAGGGTGTTAACCAACCTGTCAACACCTGTTTTGGCAATAAACAACAAGCAATGGGGTAGGTCATAAAAACCATAAATGTGTCACAATTGTCTGCTTTTGGCTAAATTGGTATTCTTTATGGAACTGTTCGATAACCACATGATAGACAAAAGGAAAAAGTTGGGATTTGACTTAAAGGTCATTTTGCACCCAAGACACTTAATGTCCCCTGTGTTCTGGTTATTAGTTATAATTTTGATATAATTACATTTATTGATGTCAACTTACATAATACATGGTATTCATCTTAATGGCTGCTTGGGGTGGAGGAGGTAACGAGGTTAACAACTGTTTCAGGATTTAAAAGTTCAACTTTTCTGGATTGAGCTTCTGTTGAGAGGCAGTCTTGAATTGTCACCTGCTCTACATTAAACTTTTCCTAGTGCAGCACTAACATTGAATCTATTCTAATTCAATTGCTAAGTAAATCATATGGATTTCAATATGCCTTCAAGTCTTTATCTGCCTTCCTCTGTTTTACCAATGCCTCATGGCTTTGTTATTGTGGACCATGGCTTAGCACTTAGCCAGTCTCTGGCTGCGAGACACTGTTCCACAGTCTCTGGTGTTTGCCATCCTAATCAGCTGCATTGTCTCCAAGGCGACTCAACTCTAACCTCGGGCCTGCCGACTTCAAGGCCGCTGCAATGGATGGTGAGGCTGTGTTTGCGGCAAACACTGATCTCAATTCATTAACCCTCCCACAAACATTTTCCCAAGGTTTGTTTTCTGGGCCAGGCGCAGTATCTGAAGGAGCGCTAGACAAGTGGTCTCGGAGCAGTTCATGTAAATCCTTGTGGTTATATGTAATTGGAGCAGTGCCGGAGAAGGGGAGCAGGAAAATCAATAGCTCTAAGAAGTACAGCTGAGAGGTGCTTGAGGGCCCACCTTGACTAAGTAAGAGCTAGAAAAACTGTCGTGAACCCAAGGTGAGAGTTTGACCTTTCATGTGTTGCTCTTACTGCTCCTGTTTGGTTCCAGCAGCTCTACATTAGCAAGGTGTCCATATACAGCAAAGAAAGACATACGTCATTTACATTTTATTTATTTTTTTGCCGTGAAAGCATCCCCTGGGCGTGAGAGTGCTAAGGTCACAGGATTACCCATTGCTGTGAGTTTTGACGGTCAGGTAATTTGCCATCACAACAGTTGGACCCATGAAAAGAGACCGCTAATGCTAGCTAGCTAGACCCCCATCTTTGTATAATGTGGGCAAAGACAGCACTGAGTGTGCAGGAGCTGCTGTTGTCTCAGCATGTATTGAAACCAAATAATAATAACCCAAAAGTAATATCTACTGGGAATCAGTGCTAACGTTAGAAAGCTAGGCTAATTAGCTTCCACTTTCCGAGTGAAATACAAACTTAACTGTACACTGGCTCCTCCCAAATGTTGAATGTTGTAAAGAGACAGACAGCTTACATCACTAAAGGTTCATAAACAACACTACATGAGCTTGTTGAAAAGGGGAAAAACATCTTCTATCATTGTTCATAGGCTATACAGGGCTATGACGTGCTCCAGTCAGTAGTACACCACAGAATTTGATAGCAGCAGTCTGGCACAGTCCACTTGCGATTGTACAGTATTGTTGCAGAGTAGATGTTCTTCCCTCACAATCTTCGGTACACCCAAATAATTTTTCAAACTCTAATTTTCACTCGCACTGTAGAACCCAGCTGTCATAAAAGGAAACTACAGTAAAGCGCACATTGCTGTAGATGAGCAAGAGTTAGCCAAGATGCTATTTGTAACATCTGTCCAGGGACTACAGATGAAAAAGTCACTCTAAGAAAAATAATGTAAGATTAAAATTGCAAAGTTATTGAGATAATTTATAAGCATGCAGAACAATAATAAAAAGAAAAAAGAATATTAATGTTAGTAAAAATCATCATACATGACACCATTATACTACATTGTCAGGCACTATTTAAAAGATGCAACACAGAGGCACATAATACAAGACATATAAAGCAATGAAATGGGGGATATTAGTGTATTTGTGTGGCTTTATTTGAGCCAATATGGGTTCATTAAAATATGTCCAAAAACGGTTTTAATCCTTTCAAAAAATGAAAAATTCTGCACAATTGCTGCAGTATCATTATATTTTGAATTCTCCTTACTTTGTGTGAAGAAATATAAATTCCTCTTTCAGACTTTAGGTTTTAACAGTTAATCGTACAAAAAAAGAGGAAGTCAAACTGCTTTAATTCTCCTGTATGTCCTTAAAGTTGACTATGCAAATCACATGACTCATACATTTTCTCCTTATAAAGCAGTTGTATAATGTGCTGAGTCAGAACACTGTGCCATGCATAAGAAACCTGAGATTAAAACTGCATATATGGATCCTGAATTTCTCAATACAAGTGAGGGACCTTGTGGCTCTGGATGACTAGAATGAAAATGCAGGAGGAGGAGGAGAGGTGGAGTGAGATACAGATATAGGGAGACGGAGACTGATGGGACCAGGCAAATCAAGCACAATAAGTACGAGGGTGGCGGCATGCGTGGATGACATGGCTGGGGGAGAAAGAAAAGGCGAGATGGGGAGAGACATAGTGAGTAGTGGCATGCGTGGCGTCTAAGCCCAGAGTCACATTATGCCAGCTCACTGGGGCACCACTTGCTCCGCAGCTGCCAATAAAAAGGCCTCATCTCCCAGTCCTCTGGGAATGATATCTGGGGGAGCTGGAGAAGCGCTGCTCTCCCTTTAAGGCCTGTCAGAGGCTTTGACGGCAGCCGTAAATTTAATCCTCGGACCTGCTGGGATGCAGAGGAGCCGAGCAGCGGGAAAGCCTTTCCTACTTCAAGGACCTTGGCTGGCTCCAGGATAGCCTGCCAAAAAAGCTTTAAACCTGATGACAAATTCATTTTGTGCAGCTGCACCCCCAGTCCACCGCGGAAATGGGGGTAAATGATACCTCTGCAAACAAATTTTAGAAATAATTATGCAGACATTTCAAGGAGGGGAGTATCTGAGGTATGTTATTTACTTTAACTTGAGCACGCGAGAGAGAACTGGAGAAAACATCTCTGTGTTATGCCCTTTTTCTCCCTCATTAGATAAACAGTAAATATATTTTTCTATTTCTAACTTCTACTATTTTGCCAGAAGGGGTGGTAGTTTTTTTTTTTTCTCTGCCTTGTCACCAAGCCGCCGCTTAAGTGTGTGGCCTGTGGCACTGTGGGAGTCCGTCTAGCTGGAGAGGCATTTTGATATGAGTTGATTATGTGGAGAGACAGTCGCTGAGATGGCACAGAGGCAGAGGAAACCGATTTTTACAGCCTTGCGAAGAGCGGATTGCAATAGCAGCAGTGGGGTGGCCGGAGGCCTGCAGGGAGAGAGGTTTATTAATATGTTTGTATCCGACTTTCCCCCTCCTCTTAATGTTGGGGCCATGCTAATCGCTTGGTGCTCTGACATCTGGAAGCCTCCCAGTGGAGGGCAAATCGCACAAGTTTTCTACGCCAAGATTTCCAGAATATTTGAAGTGGTCACACCTACTCTATAGAGATGAAAACCATTAAAACGGAGGAGGGAGGATTTTTCTCTCCTGCCGTAACATGGTGAGCTTGTCAGAAGTATGTCATGCCATATCTGGTCAAAGAGAAGACGCCAGGCTTTGCCAGATCAGTCCCTCTGATTTTCATCTCCCCTGAAGTTAATGAATTTAACACATGGTTTAATACCGGACTCTTTCTTTTTTTCTCCCCGACTTGCTCAACATTACCTGTGAAATCCTTAAATAACTTATTTGTGGATTATTTTTGTGTTGACAGACCAGCGGCATTAGAATGTAATCTGAATAATATATGTATTCTCTGTTGCATTCTTTATAAGACTTTGGCACTCAGTCCTTCATTCTGAGCTTTCAATCACTGGGCCCCAGGGGGTTGTGGATACCTGCTCTTTGAAGCACTCAGAAAGAAGAAGGGGAGAGAGCAGAGGAGATGTGGGGAAAATCTGCCTCCAAATACAATGTATTCCACAGAAAACAGGAGACCATGTTTTAAAGAAGCCATGTGTTAAAGTGTATTATGTAAAAGAATAAATATCCTACTTTTGACACAGAGAAAAGCAGCATGTATAACAAGTCTGGAATGGCATTGGTTACACCACCTCCTATAGGTTAGCAGGTAATCCTACATTTGAACAAGATTCCTCTGATGGAAACAATGGAATGTCTTACATAAGGAGAAGGAATGTGTTCAGAGGTGATATTCCTGAGTACTGGAGCCTGCCTTCCTCTTGGAGGGATCAGGAAGCTTCAGGACAGGAGATAAGCAGTTTCCCGCTGGTGAAATGTGATCTGGATGGAACTAACATTTCCCTACAGCAGCTGATAATGCATCACATCAACAATTTTGTAAAAGCTTGTCAAACTGTGTTCTTGTAATTCGGTCAAAATTAATACATTGAATGTACTGTGAATGACACAGTACAACATTATTATTGTTTTAATCAGATTTTGATTATAATATTTTGTTTGTATAACACTTTTAAATCAAGGAGCACAAAGTGGTTTCAATTTCCTACAAACAGCACAAAAAATGATGACAAAAGATTGAATATATAACAAGTGTTGTAAATAATTAGTTCGGCATAGTGGGAAATATGCTTATTGACTTTCTTAACATATAATCTGCCTACTGCCACTACAGGAAGTCACTGCTTCCTGCCAAAAAATAGTCCCTTGCATAAACCCCCATGAAACTTCAGTTTTTGTAAGAATTGAACAAAGAAGATTTAATGTTTTAATTAATGAGCTTTTGAGGTGCTGGTAGGTAGATTTTGTTACCTTTAGGCAGAGCCAGGCTAGGTGTTTCTCCCTGTTTCCAGTTTTTATGCTAAGCTAAGCTAAAGGCCTGGCTGTAGTACATATTTAACGAACAGACTTGTATCGATCATCTCATCTAAATCTCTATTTCCCAAAATGTTGAACTATTTCTTTAACTGTAAAAATTACATTAGTCGTGTAACAAATCTAAATCTTGATTTAATATTTATTTGTTCTAACTCATCGAAACATCTAATTACACACCCGATTACACTCTATCACAAATTTTACATTATCAGTAGCTACTGTCCCTCTTCTGCTTTTCGTGTAAATGTGGGCCCAACGCCGGGGGGTAGTGGGATGACCCCCACCCCTATGCACCCTTCCACTTCCATTTCAAAAAATCAGATGCCCACCCAAGTAGTTTTCTCTGGCTACAGGACTGTAAATGATACAAGAAGGCTACCACAAACATACACATTCATGCACATATACATGCATGTTTGTGCATGCACAATGCACACACATGCTCAGAAGTTGCTCTCTGCGTGCCCCTTCACGATAGGAACATTGCCTTTGTATCTGTTGCACTACTTACAAATGTACAGTGTTTGAAGTGAAGGAATGTTACAAAGTAAACAGCAGCCAGAAAAAAGAAGTTTCCAAACACTGACAATGGATGCAGCAAGCTAAATTCTTCTCATCACGTCTCTTTGCAGTCACATGGAGGAAGCTAACTTACCTGCAAACTACCGTGAATACTCCTTCAAAACAGTCTTTATTGTATATTTTGACTCTCTAAACCTGCAACTACTGTAGGCTCGCTGACCTTAAGGTCATTTGGTAGGAGGGACTGGGTAGACCTGTTTCATCAAATATATTCTGAGAATAAAAATCAAAATTTTGCTTTTCAAAGGTTTATATTATGTATTCAAACCAGACTCCAGCTGTTTTAAGATTTGTTTTTATTTTGTATATTCCAGATGCACTAAAAGTTAGTAATTTACAAAATGGCTACAGCATGTTAAAAATAATATTTAGGTCAGAGAGTCGCTTGTTTGAAATGGTCAGGTTTTTTTCCTGTTCCCCCTTCAGGAGACCGCAGAAATTTAACTCCATCTGTGGGAAGCAGAGCAGAGCAACGTCAGAGTCAACATATCTATCTGAACGTCTCTACAAGCTGAGACAAAGCCTGCATGTAATCTCGCAGGTACCTCAAGACATGACATCTGTTCATCTCACATGCTCGATGCAGTGGATAGAGAAAGATGGTTAAATCCACTTAAGGTTTTGAACTTTAGGTATGAATTCTCTGTGCTTACTGTTTACATTCAACCAGAAAGTCTTATGATTTCATCTCCTTCCTCTGCTCTAGCGTGCCATGGCAAAAGGTTAGGCAACGGTGAGTTTCAGACACAGAGCGTGACTTATCAGCTTTTCCTCCATTTACTTTTCTTAAAAAGTGTTCCATTGCAACCTTCTAGCACCTTCGACTAACAAGCAACATTAAAATGCATTTTTATGTGTTTTCAATGTTGAAATAATGGGTTCTGCAAACCAAATCTTTAACACGAGGTTTTATATTGTGCATATTACAAATGTCACAAATGAATTAATCTCTCACTGTTTTGAAAATACTGTTAATTGATTGTTTGCTAAACAGTGATTTTCCTCTCATACCTTGGCAGCTGTAACTTGGCGCAGCAGGCCTGTTAAGCTTTGGATTTGTCCACATGTTAAAGTAATGTGCATGGGACTGTTGTAAGAGTGATACTGCATTTAAAGAGCTTGGAGGGTGGTGTCTTTTCTTAGCCTTTCCAAAACCAAATATACTGTACAAGTGTAAGGAATGGATTAAACTGTGTGACGAAAGATGCATTTGTTAGCATGTCAGGCTAATTGACTACCTACAGTAGTAACCACGCGTTACTTCCAAAGCCAAGGAGCACATCATTAACTAACTACATAGTTTGTGGGGTACAGGTTAAATTTAAAAATTGCCCCATTCACAACGAGCACATTCACTGTGTAGTATTTTCCCAATGTGTGGAAGCAGTGGATGCTATCAGAGCTTAGGGTGATGTTAGCAGCTCTTGCTCTTATTGGATAGGGCTGTTGAGCATGCTGACGTTTTGCCAAAGACCTGTAGCTTTAGCATCATTATTTTGGTGATATCATGTATGAAGACATTAAGTACAATTTAGGACCCCTTTCACAAGATTTGAACTGATGAAAAAAGTGAGCGGGGGACAGTGTTTTCTGCTAACTCATGGTTCTAATGCTAGCCTACTGTAATTAGCTAGCTAGCTAACACTGATAAAATATGCTAGCAACAATTGTCATTTCAGCTGGCAAAATCGTCAGTCGCTGGCTAGAATTTGAGCCTGCTTTAGTCTGAAATCAATGACACAATTTTTAAAAACATTTGGAGTGGTAAATCTGCCGCAATTATCTTTGTGAACTGCATATAAGCCGTACAAGAATTGAAAGCTTGACAGCGAAAGCAACAGTAACTAAGAGTGGCGGGGCTCAAAATGTTAGTTCAACATAAACCCACATTACAGTGGAATTTTGAAGATATTGTTTTAGGACATTGGAAATTCATATTCATAGCTTTGAAAAACTGTACTTCAAATATTATACAGATGTTTAGTTCCCAATTTTACAAAACAATGCAGGTACAAGCTATTGTTGACTATGCTAAAACTGGTGCAATGAAAAATGTTTTAAAGTAGTTTTAGCTTAGTATGTGTTACTTTTATGCCCGAAAACATTTTGCTAGTTACAGTCTTCATTTCCAGGTACAGTTTTAAATTCCATTTTGGCATCACCATGCTTTTCAAATCACACATTTTTTCCACCCTCAAAAGTCAATAGAAATTGATCAGAACATACCTGGGCTTCCCTGTGCTGCCCTGATACTTCAAACAGCAGCACCCCAGTTTGAAAAGCTAAGGTGTTACTCTTTATTCCTCCTGCATCAAACACATCCTCGATCAAACGTCAAACTCTTCAAACAAGGTGTCATCTGCAGCTGTCCAGTTAGGTTTGATGTGAGGAAGTGTAATGATACAAAGGACCTGCTGAAGCTATACAAGATTGAACCCGCTTGCCCGCCACCTTCTCTGATATCTCAGTAGAATATCTAGTAGAAAACCAAATGAAAACTGACAATGTACACCGCCCTGTTCTGTCTTTTCATTCATGACTAATTTGTATGTCTACTCCAACCCGAAGCTGCAATTCTTGGCCTGCCAGTGTTATAGTTAGGAATCAATACTTTAGATTGTTATTTTAGCATTCACAGATGTAGACACACTTGCTATTTGGCTGCCATACCTGTGGGCCAGAGTGAAGGAAACCACTAATACAGCTCTACCATGGTCACAAATCAAAACCAACTCTCTAATGGTCTACCTGTTTACACAGGAAATCAATCCATTTGAACTATGTACAATTTGCTACACCACTTTACTTGTGGGTTGCTGTTATTTTTTTAAACAAAAATGGACACAAGCTTCTCTGGTTTCACTGCGGGGCCCAGCAGTGGAAGCTGGCAGCCTCACGCAGGTCCAAGAGACAGAAACCCAGCTCGAGTCCAATTTGCTGCAGGTCTCCCCAAGGAGAAGAGCAGTGTTGATTTTGGCACTTGATTCCAGTCCCTACCAACAAGTCCTGCCTTTTTTCCCCAGACATGTTGGCTCAGGATCTCACTGGAGAACTGGGGAAGAAGAAGAAAAAGAGGAAGAGGAAAAAAAGAGAGAGGGGGGAAAAAAACAGCCCCGGGGCTGAGGAAGATATTGTATGCATGTGCACTCAAGCACGAGGTTTGTGGCCAGCTGCTTAAGGATTTTTCTGGGGAGTCAAGATTATCCACAGAGTCAATAGAGTAAGGGAGAGAGAGGGGGAGAGAGTCTTGTCTGCTTATGCCAGTGCAACTCAATTCTACTGGGGTAACAGAGAGACACTGTCAGCTCTGTTTTTTTTTTTATTCCTCTTTTTTTCCCTCAGACCTAGCCGGTAAGAGAGCAGCTCCATGTTACTCAACATGCATACAACCATTCATACCAAAGATCTGTGAGCAGGCTGGTTAGCACAGGCTTCTAATGAGATGTACGAGTGCATTTTCAAATCCAACACACCTTGATAAAACTCTACAGGGGATTTGACAGTCCTGGTCCGCAGACATTTAAGACAGACTTCACATTTTAGGCAAGAATCCTGTCAAAACTCACTGTTCAGCTCACGATCATTCTCATCCCTCATTTACTTTTATTTCACTCAAGGAACGATGATGTCTTCTGGGATGTTGTTATCTTTATACCTCTTAGAATTTTAAGCTTTCATTTGAGATATTAAAGTGCGAGTGAGGCGGCGCACACACAGTTAGAGAGAGCGCAGATCAGGAACAACATCCCCTCCTCCTGTGGTTTGAAATGGAGCGGGATAAGAGCTGTTGCCAAGGTCACAGCTCCGCATTTGCACAGCCATGGTTGTCAAAGGCTGAAAGGGCTCAAGCCCTTGAAACACCTTCTGGCTAGCTCCTCCATTCTGCATGTGGTGAAACCGCTAAAGGCAAATAAGAGACAGAGGAGGAGAGAGAGCGGCTGGGAGGATGTGAGAGGGACAAGGGCAACGAGAAGGGAGTCTGCATTTCACTGATACCAAACCCTACCACACAGTCACACTTTGAATAATTGTGAGGGACAGGCTGTGGGCACCTCTGAGCCAGAATGCAGGCCAGAATAATACCCCTCCTCGGGGCTTTCTCTGGCAGCCCTGCGCTGAGGCCTTGACAGCAGCGCCATGCAAAGCCAGTTAGCAAAGCCAGTTAGGTACCTACAGTAGTTATATACCGCTGTTAATTTAGAAACTTTAACCCAGAGCTCCACCTTTTCCAAAGGAACGACACATTCCAAATGTCTCAATTGAAGCCTCGCTGGCTGAATAGTCTTTTCGGGGCACTGCATTGTGGATGGACAGCCTTTTCAGACCGCTTTTTAAAGCTTTTGTCAGACAGGAATTTAGATTGGAGTCTTACATGACCTTTCCCAGGGGTCACCGGTTGGATTTGCTGGAGCTTTTGTTGGCACACCTGGGTGATGACGCCTTGACAGAGCTACAAGCTCTCGTTTCAGGTTTTGTCCTGGGCTGCGATGGAAGCTGAATAGGAAAAGAATAGCAAAGTCTTAGCTTCAGCAGACGATTGTATCAGACTTCTTAAGAATAATACGGTATTTTAAGCAAAAACACAACATTGTTATCAAATAAACATCAGATTTTATTAAAACATGATAAATAATGTTTTGCTCATAATCTGTTTTTATCTGTGAGTGAGTATTGCATGTGGTTTTTACATTTACAGCTATCGGTGACATACGCAAGATTACAAATTTACAACTTAATTACCACTTGCTGACAAAGTTGCGCTTTTGTCCTCTTACTTCATCCGAGCATGGCAACCCAATGTGAGCCCACAACACTGCAGTTATGGCTTTGGCTGAAGTTGCTGCCAGCATGAGCAAAAAAGCGCAGAGTGACAGTTGAGCTCCAGTAAGAGAGAACAAAACTTTCTCAGTACTTTTAATGGAGATTTGATCACAAGTGCAGCTACAAAAATATCAGTAATAATACATTTCATCAGATGTACTTTTAATAGCTGGCTGAAAGCAAGTAAAAAAAGTTTGGTATGAAGTTTTTAAATGTTTTATTTATTCATGACACCCTGACACACAAATAGCACGAATTGCAACTGTTTTTGCATTAGACTATTTGCTGGATTAATGGGCCACTGAACTACTCACAGTGGACTACTTGTTGTGGGGATTTTGGTTTTAAATTCATTAATGAAACCTTCACACAGAAAACTGAAATGTGCTAAAATCACCAGTTCCTCAGATACAATAGTGTAAGGCCAAGACTTTAAAATTAATTTATTAATTTAGTGAAACTATGTGTGGATACTAAATTCCACTTTCCTCAGATGAAGAAAACAAAAAAAAAAAAACCCAAAAAGTAAATTTTGGTAAATACGTTTACTTTCTGTCTTGCAGAGAGTTAGATGAGAATATCTATCACTTTCATGTCTATGAAGCTAGAGCCACCAGGCAGTTAGCTTAGGTTAGCATAAAGACTGGAAGCAGGGGGAAACAGCCAGCCTGGCTCTGTCTGAAGGTAGCACAATCCACCTACTAGAACCTCTAAAGCTCAATAATTAACAAGCTATATGCTCGTCTGTTTAGTTCGTACAAAAAAAACCCTGCTTTCTCTCTTAATGCTAAGCTAACCATCACTTCAAATTTAGCATACACACATGAGAGGGGTATCAATTTTCTCATCTAGCTCTCGACAAGAAATCGAATAAGAATTGCCAAAATGACATGTTCCTGTAATTTAGCTGGGAGCTCTCCATGTTATATGCTCTGCAGCGCAGAGAGAAAGAGAGGGAGAGATGCCTGCTGTTCAAAATGTTTAACTGGTAAACACCCATGTCATGGACTCCACTCCTGCAGGTTGTTACGCTAGCTTTCTGTTAAGAATTTGTGACGTCACTTGACTTGAGTTATTTTCTCCGACATGACAAAGCTCTTCCAGAGCCACAGAAGAGGTCATAGAATTGTTTTCACAGAAAGTAGTACTCACCATGACTTTGTGTAATTGTAATTTACTGTCAAATTATGACATGGCATTGCTGTGATTCCTATGGATTATGTTTACAGTAAATGTAAAATCACAGTAATTACTGCAAATCATTGGACATCCAAGAAATAAAGTCTTAACTAATACGTTTAAAAAGACACCAAAGGAACTATGTTTGCGGAAGATATTACATTTTTATGTACAATGTAAATCTACAGTAGTGGACATAAGATAGGATAATAAAAAAGACAAGTCACATGTCTCGTGTCTCATCGACTGTTCTCTTGCACAATATGGTACAGTTTGTTTCTTTTGTCCATAAACAAATCTGCAGCGGGGTAAAAACTACAAATTTACTGTATGTTCCATATCTAATCTTAGCTATCAGACACCAAACTCAGTGCAGATGTTACCTGCACAAACAAACACAGCTCAGTGAGAAAGACTGTTCTCAACCACTAAGTGTTGTATCCCTGCAAGGAAATCTGGGAAATCTGAAAATAGCCCCGAGGCTCCTGGTGTTATTGTAGGGCTCGAGGTGGATGATGCAGAAACCATTGGGAAGCCACAGTGGGATGGTATTGGACTAGGCTTTGTTTGGATAAATACGTTCTGAGATTACGTGGTTTGCCAAAGTACAGCCACTTGTTTTCGCTTGTTCAAACACTGGGGCTGTTTTTCTTTGAAACTGCACAGGAATGAAAAAAAAGGGAGAAAACCAAACTCGCCATCCACATGTTGAAAACGTAAAACTTGAAGAGTGATATATTGCCTGGAGATGTGGCATTTTGCATGTTTGAGAAAGGAGAGTAAAAAGAAACAGAGAAATAAAAAAATAAATTCACCCAAAACTTAAAGCAACCAAAAGTTACACTTTCTGATTCTGACTTTATGGTGTGACAGCTTTATGGAGCACGTGCAAAAAGGAAAGAGTTGACACAAGTTTAGTGCATACCTCAGCTAAACAATTTGTGGCGACACCCTCTCAATATGCTCTGCTTTTTGAATTAGGAAATTATTATGAAAACGTACCTGCAAGCTGCCGACAGCAGCAGACTGACAGGGCCTTCAAAGGACTCGCCCCCATCGCCTCTCGGAGTGCCGTGATGATAAAGGAGACTTTCTGGGGCTTTTCATAAAGACAGAGTTCAGCGGGGTCAACTCCAGAGCGTCACGTCCATATCACTCTGGCTTTCTGAACACCTGGCACCTGCTTTCCTCCTCTCCGAGCGGAAGCCAGGTCTGAAAGGAGATAAAGTGCTGATTGTCCCTTTCCTGCCTTTTTTTTCGACGGAAGTCGGGGGTATTGAAGTGAAACCACTTGCCTTTGAAGATGCCTCCCTGGTTACTCTTTACTGCCGGGGAGTCTCCCCACTAGTCTCCGCTGATTAATCAAAGTGCTCCATCATCAAACATTGATGCTCACACGATTCGTCGGCGCCTCAGTGGAGCGTATAATGTCTAGATATCATCATGCCCTCACAAAGGTAATTGAAGGGCAATTGCGCATGCCATGTAAAGATATGGGATCTACCGCAACCAGTGTGCAAGACGTAAAGCAACTTGCTGCCTATGTTCCAGATCTTCCTGTACGGCAGCCAGCCACACATCCACAAAAAAGCCTCCTTGACCCACATCTGACAAAGCTGCTCTCTGGGATGAAATGCATAATGAATAAGCTTGTATGTACCTGCATGGGACCCTCCTGCTTGCTCAGTACAGGAGTTGAACTGCTTTGATTAGGGAGAATATTGGATAATGCTGCATGTGCCCCAGTTCAGATTTCCCCCCTTCCTCTATTATATATTGTATATGGAGTGCAGCACAGTGGTGCAGTGGTAACACTGTTTCCTCACTTTGAATCCCCCAGCCGTCACGACTGTCAGTATCAGATGCTTCAACTAAGCAGAGCGCAGATATCCAGTTTAATAATTAGTCAGCACAGACAGAGCAGAAAAGTCACACTAATTAATCTGCTCCTGCTGTTTGTTT
The DNA here is from genome assembly GCA_008360985.2 of Macquaria ambigua. Lineage (NCBI taxonomy): Eukaryota > Metazoa > Chordata > Actinopteri > Centrarchiformes > Percichthyidae > Macquaria > Macquaria ambigua. The sequence goes on along the minus strand of VMKM01000615.1, from coordinate 257,436 downwards.
CTTGACATCAGCCTGATATCTGCAGACAGCTGGCTAGCTAGCATTAGCTACACGGCCGCACACTAGTTCAGTCGACTCCCATGGCTTCACCTCTTGTAAACACAGATGACACCTCATCACCAAACACAAACTGAGCTCAGATCAGTGCACGCGGCGTCTTTTTTCAGCCTAATCGCTGTTGTAGATGCAGCAGGGGCTAGCTAGCCACCTGAAGCCAGGCACCTGAGGCTACAGGTTACAGCTCTGTAACTAGCTAAGCAAACAACCGCAGAGTAGACAGTCTGCTTCCTGTTTACATCAGCATGTGCATGCCCAGTGCATGTGAATGGTCATGTGATATGCGTTTCCAGGTGTGTAGTATGGACGGAGATTATATCCGAAATGGTGATAAAACGCTTGCGTGTACGGAGAGCGTTTTCGCTTTAAAACGCCGTTTAAAATAAAAACGTCATCAGTGTGGATGTAGCCTAAGACACAACAGTCCCGTGAAGTGCAAAGTGAATAGTTGCACTACATGCACACCTGCTGCAGTTCAAGGAAGTGTTGTGACCCAAGATAGGTAGTATTGCATCTATCATCTATATTGCTTTTTAACTGAAAGTAACCTTTTTTGTGCACTTTGTAATAACTCCTTTGATGATGCAGGCATTTTACACATTGTACAAAAACAAGCATTTTGATCAATTAAATGAATTTGCTATATTGCCTAGCCCTAACTAGAGGTGATATTGTACCTGACCAGAGTCCAAAATGAGTCCACAAAGTGGTCACATACAGCAGCCATATCACAGGTCCGATAAACTGTATTTGGGGTGAGAAGAGGTCCATTCAAACTGATACTGGCTATGTGAAAAGAGACACTGGGTTGAGCAGAAAGGAGGTTTGTTCAGTATAAGTCATCTTCCTTTAACAGCTCCATGAAGGCAGAGATTTCCAGAGTCCTTGCTGGTGGCTGTTTTGGCGTTATGGTTGAGTACAATGACATTAGAGCATTGGTTTTGGGCCTTAAAAATAACTTGTCTGTGGTAGGTACTTGGAGACATGTTCCTGTAATTTAGCTGGGAGCTCTCCATGTTATATGCTCTGCAGTGCAGGGAGAGAGAGCGAGAGGGAGAGATGCCTGCTGTTTAGAAAGCAAAGTGTGTGGCCGCAGTGTTGTGTCTCACCTAACCAGCACTACCCCGATGAAACCCAAGCAGTAAGAGCAACATGGAGCAGGAAAAAACTCTGCGTAGGAAAAGAGAGAACAGTTTTAGGAAAAAGAAATGAGAGAAAAATTGGCCTCCAGTTAAAACTCCCCAATTTCAGTTGATATTTATCCAAATGCTGACACCTTTAAACCGCTGACATAATGTTCTGCTTCATTTCCTGTTTTGCATTGCATTTTAGAAATGCTGACGCTCTACAGTATGAATCACCTGAAAAAAGCATCTGCTTTTGCACTTGTGGAACTCTACACATTGTCTTCTGCTGATCCTTAGATTTGACTTTTGCTTACATCGTGTGCATCGTTCTTTTAAGTTGAAATGTCTTTCAGCGTGTTCAACACCAGGGCACCACCATCAACACTTGATGATTTATCATGGGAGTCCGCTGACAGGTTTAAATGGGGAAATCTGTAGGACATGATGTTTTTGGAACACCCTCTCATCCTTTTGAAATTAGTCGGAAACGGAGGGAGGACTGGACAAATTGAAGACAGCTGAATGAACACTTTTTTTCCCCATCTGTCCTTTATTTGTTTCCCCCTCTCTGTAAGTCAGTGAGATAATTGAAGTGTGGCATGTGGGCGCTGCAACCTCTGCTACTCCACTTTCTAAGAAAAGGTAGAGCTGGGTGGTAAAGATGTCAGGTGCAAGCCTTGGCTGTGAAATTAAAGAGTAAATGCAACAGGGTTCAACACTGAGGAGGAAAGAAGCCACAAAAAAAAAAGAAAGGAAAAAAAGGAGAAAAAAAAGCAAAGAAAACACTGGCCCCTATGAATTGTATGAGCTCCCCTGTAGTTGAATTATAGATCTGCTTCGGTGTGTTTGCCTGGATGATTGACAGAAGGGGTAGGCACATCTTCAGACCCCATGCCCCTGCCATGAAAGTGAAATGAAATCTCAAAATGTACCGCAAGAGCTCTGCAACTCTCAGCATCTCTGTTTCTGACTCAATGCCAGCGATAGGCAATGAAATCTCCTTATTTGACCACAGTGGCTTCATGCAGTAATAATCGTATTCCCTTATGAACTGTAGCGCTCGTGGGAAAAGGTCCTGACTGTACTGCTTGCCTGTCATTTACCGAATTTGTGCATGTTTTCCTGTGCCGTACTTATAATTCTTCATGCACTCTTCCTGGGGCCAAGTGAATACATTCACAGACTCTTCATGATGCATTTCATACTCGAGGTGTTTTGTTTTTTTGCCAGTGAAGTTATTTTCTTATCAACCTCTTTTCAGACATAATGAAAAAGAGTATCTCATTAAAAATGTGATTTTAAAAATGCTTTCTTTGTAAAGATTATGGTTTCATACCTAAACCACAAAGCCTTCCAAAACAACCAACATGAGCGTTTTCTGTAATGGCACCGTGACCTTGTCGGGACACATTGTTTGCCCAAACCTATTGCCAGACAGATTGTTCATCTTGGATGATTCTGTAAAACCTAGATTACCTTTAGTGACATTGTTGGCAAACTTCTGCAAGGTTGAAAATGTTGGACATTAAAAGACATTTTTACAATTATTACTTTCTACTATATATGCATATGGCAACTACAGTACGATTATGCTGTATTCAGACCAAATCAGGCGTTGCGGCGATTAGTCCAGGGTTGTGCAGCGGTGTGGGAGAGTCACTACCTGTCCATGCTGATTGTAGCACAAGTAGAAATACTAACCAGAAATCTTCAATCTTGAAGAGCGATACAACGCCAAGCGACTGCATGGTGATTAATGTCTTTGTGCTCCCTCGTGGCAGGGCTGAACAGCTGATGTAGAGCCATCACAGCGGCAATCGATCAGTCTCTCTTCCATCTTCACACCTGCTCGGTAAACAGCAGAATGCTACATGGTAAACAAGTGCTACATGGGCGTCTTCCAGTCTGATCACTGGCGTGATTGGCCACCGCAGCGTGACGTTGGTTGTGTTTTTCCAAAAGTTGTTTCTGTTTTAACTTTTTGCCGCCGCCTAAACGCACTATCCACGTTCAAATGAATGGGAGGACTGGCGTTTTCACCGCAGCGCCTGATTTTGTCTGAATACGGCCTTAGTGTTAGGAAAACATTGTGGTTATGGCAAATCCAGTCCTGGTTGATCTGGCGATACCTGTGGCTACAGGCGGCAACAGTAAGTGCAATTAAGTGCTACAGCAAACTTTCCTCGTGCAGCTACTACAGCAGAAATACAGAAAACAGAAGAGCAACTGATGTATCAGTTTACATGCAGCCAAACAAACTCAACGCTAACCTTGGTGACAGATTGCTTTTCAGTTGACGTCTTCACAATAAAAGCCGGCATCACAGGTCTGATATGGTTGTAGAAGAGTGAACAGTAAACAGAGAGGCTGATATCAATGAGGGATTCACAGGAAATGATGCATGCTGTTTTAATCATTGATATCAGCCTCACTCATGCTGTTTTAAATGCATACATCGTTTCCTGTGAATCCCCCGCGTGTAAGCCGGCAAGTTGAATCCAGCACGGGAATGGCAGACTCTACCACTAACAATGAAAACTGCTGGAGGTAAATACATTGAGTGGCTATTGCTAAAAAAATGCAGACCATAAATAGTTTTAAAAAAAGAGGTTTGATTTCATGACAATCTTAAGGTTTGTAACTTTAAGGTTATGGAAAGATCATGGTCATGGTTAAAAGAAACCAATACTGACGTTTGGTAGGAGACAAGACATGAACAGCAGTCTTGGTTGTCAAAGTCAGACATTGTTGTACACCCAACCATCCACCCAAATGTTCTCTCTAACTGTATAAGAGCACGCTCTACACCTCCACCGATGCATCCTGGGCATTATTTCACTAGCTGACATCGCCAGACCAATTCGCAAATGCAAATTAGTCTGGAACCTCTCAGTTCATTTCTGATTTCCATCAACGGGCGCAGACCAAAATGCCTCTGGACACAACTGGAGAGACCTACAACCAATCAGGATTTGCTCATCGCTACGTCTCACGCTTCGTTGCTGTGTCGGAAATAAGGCAAACACATCTTTCTTATCACCAAAAGCTTTAAGTGCAGTTGTTTGTTCTTTTTTTAGAGAAAATATACTGTCCAGTTTGTTTAATACTGACACGATAGAGGATTCAGAACGTTCCACATTAGCAGCAGCCATCTTGGTTGTTTATGAAAATGCCTCAACAGCACTCCTCTGTAGAGTCAAAACCCCGACCTGGGCCAGGTCAGCTGGAAATCTGTCTGAATGGGAGGGGGACCAGACACATCTGCCAGAGCAAATAAAACACAAGCTCGCAGATTCGTCTGGTTCCCAGGATAGTTTTGCACAGTCAATAAGAGGGTTGGTCATAAACACATAAAACAACATATATGTTTTTGTTTTCCTGATAATGATCTGTTGTTTTTCTGGGGAGCACAGTCTCTTGATCTGGCAAATAAAACTTATTTTTGGTATCTGTATTTCCTCCATGGTATTTTGAATATAATCAATAAGAAAAGTTGCAATAACAATGTCTTGCTTTCAATGAATTTCTGAACATTTTTGCTTCAGAAAAAGTGAGTGGTGTTGTTCTACTTTGAGAGACATGCACACCATGAAACAGAAAACTATATATTTCAATCTATTACTTTGTAAATGATGCTGTCATCTAACATAGAAAGTATACGTAACATGTACATTTTGAATTTTCTCATTAAATGATATACAAATTCTTGTTTGTAGGATTAATCCCGTGTCTTGGCTTCCATGCACCATCCAATTTCTTATGCTTTAGTATTCTGACTACAACAGCTGTGTGGAACCTTGTAAAGAGTATTCATCATTAAAGTTCAGTCAATCCAAGTGCCTCACTTCCTCCCTCACTCAGCGCATCACACTTCCGCAGGGCCTACAGTATTTAATTTAGTCCAATCTCTATAAATCAGCAAAACCATTCTTCTTCTTAATGGAGAGGAAATGTGCGTGGCATGTCAACTAGTGGTTAACCTCACAGAGGTTTCCCAGTGTTAATCTTGGAGGAGCATCTGAGCTTTTTAATAGGAAAAGGCAATTAAAAATCAGTTAACATCTCCGAATCCTGCCATATACCTGAGAAAAGAAAAAGACACCTGAATACACGCACTGTTCCCAGCAGTAACCGAGAGACCCATGACTGCACCTAATCCTCAAATTATATAACACACGGCCCATTTCCCTATGTTATTCCGCAGGAAACAAAAGGACAGTTATTTAAGGGGAGCAGTTATTCTGCACAGTGCTGGCAGGGGCACAGTGGCTGCGGAAGAGCAGCCTCCCTCTCTCTCAGCACCATGAAATGAAAATTTACATTCGCTTAGTGGTGCCGTGGTGCTCGGTGGTAGACAGCTGTATTTTTAATGAGAGCGGGGAGATTTAATTACCTCTGTTTTAGCGGGCAAGACTTCTGCGGTGCAATGACAAGGGATATACAGTGCAGGGAAGAGGTGGCAGATGATTTCTCTGCTCGCATCCCAGCAGTCGCCGAGCTGAGCCGAGCGGAGCGAGCTGGCACCGGGGCTGCAATTAATCCAAATTTATTCCACTACTGTACAAGGCTGATCTGAAGGAGACAGTGGAAATAGTCAAGGTGGTGAGTCTCCATAAGAGAAAGGGGAAAACAAATAAACACACCTTTAAAAATCAGCTCCAATCTCCAGATACTTTGCTGACATGTACCACTCATATTCTAATGTGATTATTAATGTTGCGAATTTTCCCCCAAGGCCTTGTTTTTATCACATCAGCAAACTTCTTCAAGGCCACATCTGACATCTTCATGCTTATTTTCCGCTGCAGAATTCAAGTCTCTACAGAGGTGGGATGACAACAGAGTGTCTGATGCAGTTATCAGCCCAACAACACTTCAGCGCAGGCCAGATAAACCCCGTCTTCTGCACATTCATCACTCTTTGAGCTCATATGTAGCATCAGTGCAGACTTAATGTGCACTCTGTATTCCAATCAATGAGCAGCAGTCGTGTATTTCGGCACTCAGTCACACGCCATCAAAAAAGCTCAATTGGTGAGACTGAGAGATTATCACCGTCTTCATTTCAGCATGAGATGAATCAATTGGCAGAAGAATCAATTTAAGCAGTATCTGGTATCTCCACCCACCCACCCACACACACACACACACACACACACACACACACACACACACACACACACACAGTGGCATGAAGTTTTATGTTATCATCATGGGGAATAATGAGAAGCAGTGGAGTTTCTGAGAGCTGGTTTGGAGACTTAATTCTATCTAAGGAGCGATAAAGCGGGTTGTTTTGACCATCATGCCAAATTGAATATTCACAAAGATATAATTGAAATGCTGATAGCCATCAGAGCTGTTGTATGAAAATGATAATGAGTCAAAGTCAAGGCAGACACATACATTTTCTCTTGCTTGAAGCACCAATAGAAGGTCTTATTCAAAATAATGCTAAACAATCTCACTGTAATTATGCGTATCCTGATTAGCAGTTGGAACATAATGAGTGAAGTAATGTTCTATAGTTGTTGGTATTTGCTCATTTAAATTTTAAAGCAGCAGTAGTTGATATTATTTTTTGTCCACTTGGGAGCAACAGAACACATTGTAAACACATTTACAGACCTATAACTATAAAGCAAAAACTTGCTTATTTACATCCAGCAGCCACAGAGCAACTCCAATATTCAGTCTCTTTCTAGCTCTTGTTTGGTCTCCACTTAACCACCGCCTGATGGAACTATTTGGCTCTTTAGCTGCTAAATGCTGCACTATGTTCACAAGCTAGTGGCTAACAAAGCTAGATGACTAGTTAACTGCTAACAGCTAACAAAGATAGCGAGTAGCTGCTGTTTGGTGCTTGGTACGCTGTAAACAGCTGCGTCTGCTGAAACGAGGTTGATGAGAGCAGTAAGACTGAACCAAAAGAATTAGCTGAAAAACGTTAAAATGCTCTGTAGAGCTGAGGAGGACTGCAGAGCACATTCACGTTTGATACATTAATATAAAATATTGATCAGAGCAGCTTTAAAAAATTTACCAGGTTTATCTTCTATTGAGAATATTAATATATACTCTAATACCCAATACTGTTATTAAAAAAGTAAAATTGTTAAATTGAATAAAAGACAATTAATATATTATCAACAACGACATTGTTTTTACATTACTCTGTCCATACAGGTATAATTAAGGTACAGAACCCTGTACCTACAAATGACATTGATGAAAAATAATGCCCTCTTGAATATGTTTCATATCTATATATTGATCATGTCTGCAAACCACGATCCCTCCCTGACTTTAAAGCTGCATTAATTGATTTTTTGTCATTGCTGCAACACAACATTGACACTATCAGCTTATAAAGTTGCAAATGTGTTCGCAAATAGTTAGCCCACTTATACAGTAGACACAGAGCAACATTAGCATTCATTTGAGGTTGTGTTTCTGTCCACCAGAGAAATGTCCACGATTAACTCTCCTTTTAGCTTAGCTTAGCTTTTGGTCTCCAACAACTCCTAAGGGAAATATCTTCCTTTTTAGCTGCTAAATGCTCCACTATGTTCACCAGCTAACTTACCGTTGTAAGGTGTAGGTCAGGTAGCGTACAATGGCCTTATAAGATCTTTTGATTTTATCCATTGTTAATATGAAAATAATGCTTAGTACAGCTTGAACCAAGCGTTGCAACAGTATTGATAACACCAGTTCTACACGCATCCCAATGCATGAGTTCCAGTGAAAATGATGTCTGGTCATGCATAATAACACTCAGTAAGATCCATGATTATATCAGCAAGTTGATGGGAGTTAACAACAATACCACGGCTGCCCAGGGATACTGCCTGTATAGAATTCTTGATGCTCAATTATTTTAATCCAGAAGTTCATTATTTATCAATTTGCTGGGTCTGGCAGTTCATAAATTAGGTCCCAGAAAGTAAAAATTCTGCTATGGAGCAATTAAGGGGATGTTCAGCAACGGAGCCCAAATTCACCTCCAGCTAATGTTTATAATATTCAAATACCGCCATGGATTCTATTCCTCTGTATCATTATGAGTCCTCACTGCACTACAACTTTGAGTCAAACATGAGAATAGTTGGAGGCAATGTGTTCCTTGGGGTTTAGTGGAAATTAAAGTTTTAGAAATTGGTTCATGCCAATCAATGTGGTGAGTAAGGAGGAGGGAGAGGCAACATAAGGGAGAGATGCAGGAAGAGAAAATAATGAGGCCAAGAGTGCAGGAAGGATAAACCGCCATGATGATTGGAGTGACAGTGACTGAGTGGAAGAGGAGGGGAGTCAGTCAGGGAAACCCAAACTCATTGAGTTCATCTTAAGCTCAACATACCCAAACTCCTCTGCAGCACTTGTCTCCTTACAAACTGCCAATCCACCCGAAGTGTCTCCTCGCTCCATCATCCCTCACCACTCTATCCTACCCTCCCTCACACTCTCACCGCCACCATATTTTCCTTTCTTCGCGCCTTCCTCTGTTCCATTCCACCCAACCCACCTCTCCTGCACTGTTTGGATTTGGGCAGACTTGAACTTCCCCCCTCTGTCCCCCAGCCAGTTATGAATCACATGGAGGCCAGGGACCCAGAGGCTGCCAGGGCCTCCTGATGACTCCCAGCCCGGCCATAACAAGTGGCTGACAGCTCTATTTACATAAGACCAGCAGGCAGCGCGGAGAACCAGCCTAGTCTAAGTGACACACACACACACACACACACACACACACACACACACACACACACACACACACACAAAAGGCAGATATGTCATAATAATACTTGCCTCGCTCCGAATAAATGCGGGAGATGCACAGTCAATAGGTTTTATGGCCCCGGGGCGTAGATCCAAGCATTTGTTTTTTGGAGTTTTTCCACATGAGTGCAGAGGGTGGTGGGACCCAGGGGACGGGGGCCTTTAGACCTCTATATCCGCCCCAGTCACATGTCTCTCATCACTAGATACCAAGGAGAGCAGAGTGAAGTATAGCCCTGTTGATTGATGTTTAGCTGTTATATTAGGGCTAATGTGCCTCTCTGACCTTTCATCTGGACATGAGCGCTGACCTCTTTGGCTGTAATAATACATCTTTGGCTGCATTTCAGATAGGGAAAATTATGATTTAATAGCTACAAAAATGAACTTCAAGTTAAGAGCAGAGGAGAAATCTGGTGTCTGTGTTTGATATCAAATTCTAAACCCAGCTTCAACTTGAAGTAGCTGTTTATTATCAGGCAGACTTTCCCATTTCATGTGAGGACACCAGTTTTGCAGGTGTGTTGCTGCTTATTTACCCCGGTGGGTAGCTGAGGGGGGAGATGGAGAGCGTATACTATCTCTCCCAGACTGACAGCTGGAGAGAATGTTTATGAAATAAACATGGGCCTGATGCAATGCTCAGAACCCTGCTCTGCAGTGGCCTTGGAAGCCTCCTCACCCACCCCCCACCCACCTTGCCTTCCTCCCGTTCTTTCATTCTCTCTATCTTTCTGCAACACATATATACACACTGACACACACACATTCCCCAGAGCTGTGGATACAAAGGTGCTCATGGGCCTAATGGGGTCAAACAGACTGTAAATCAATTGTAAACCCTTCTCTCCAGAGCTTACTGCAGAGGACAGGCTCTGCCACCGAAGTCCTTCACTCTGCTCCACACAAGCAACCATACATGTATCAAGTTACACTGTGAATTTCAAAGTACAAATGTTACAAACACAATGATGATATATGTCGCCGAGGGTGCTCCTCACTGCTTATCAGCACTGAAGACAAGTATGATGGATTGAGTTCATGGCTTGGAACTCTTTTTAAACTCACTGTATTCTGTGACGCATACACGTGCCCAGTTCATCCTCCTTAGGTCCAAATTGCATCCTGCTAGAACTGAGCTCCTAACGTGAGCTAATTAGCTAGCAGCTAGCAGCTATTGTGCTTATTTTTCCACTTTTCAAAAAGGGGATAAAACCATTTTTGGACATTTTTGTGGAGACAGCATCTAAGATTCAGGCTTCTGGGTGGGCAGTTCCCATGGCAGCGGCTGACTGGCATTTGAGACGCAAAGTAAATCTTATTTTACATGATTTTGCTCACATTTGCCATGTAATGGTATATATTAAGATATGATATTCCTATTAATGTTGTGATATTGATCCCAACCATATCACCCAGCCCTAGTATACATTGCATAACACAAATAACACTCACCCTGAATATGAAATGTGCATTAACATATAGTCATTCATCAGGCTACTCTCTTTCTTTCAGGGCAGTGAACAAGAGAATTACTTTTTGCTGGCTTTAGTCTGAGTAGTAGTCTCTTTACCTCACAGAAATATTATAAGTGAATTTTATATTTAATTGGTCATCAAATACAAGTAATCTTTTTCACATTTTGACTGTATACTATACCATCTACCCATTTTATGGGTGCACAATTGTATGAAATAGTACCTTTCCACAATATGAAATTTAAACAATCATAACTTTTTTATTTTTTTATTTTTTAAAAGTATGACAGTTACAGTTATACTTAGACATTTGCTTTGGAAACCATGTTCGTTTCTAATATTTTACAGACACAAAACCAGGAATTGACAGATCTAATCTGAGCTTTGCCCCAGCAGTATCAAAAAGATGGTGGAGACCAGGAGATGTATAGATTCTGATGCATTACTTGGAGGTAAATACTGGATCTCCGACATATGTTTCCTAAAATACCTTAAACAACCATACAAGGCCACACGAGAGACAGTCTTTGTTCAATTTTAAAAAGGCTGATTCTTATTGTCAGTAGCACTTGCTGTCTGAGACAACATGTGTTAATAAATTATAATGTTAGGCACTTGGCATTGCGCTTGTCGGCTGACTTGAAGTGCTGTTGAAAGGCTAATGGTGGTTCTGCATGTTTTATTGGCAGTCTGCAAATCACTCTGTTTCTGGAAAGTCAATACTGAGCCAAAATAGAAGGTGTGCTGAAAGAAATATCTGTTTTTAGGTATAATGAAAATGCTAGGTCTGATAATACTTGTTTGCTCCATGTGTACATTATACATAAGAAAGTATTGACAGCGATAAAAATGCTGCAACAGAGTCAAGAACAGACATTTCAACAGCCAATCAATAGGACAAAGTTTGTTTTAATCATGGCCTTGAGACGTTGCTCATTACAAATCAAGTGGTATTGAGCGAATAAATCACTTTAATATGCATCTAATTCCTAAAAGCAAAGGCTGAAAAATCCCTCCCAGATGAACTCGGAGCTCAGCGTTTCACAAGCATCCAAAACTCTGACTAATGTCCTGAGCAGCTCAAGCGGTTGCTAGGAATAACAGGCCCCGGTCACTGTGGAGTGTTGGCCTCTGTGTGCCATTATTCCCACAAACGACCGGAAAGAAAAGTCACTTGCTGGAGTAACAGCTCCCTGGACGGGAGGCTGTCGTGCAGACTGTGAAAAAGACTCAAGTCGGTTGTTTGCCCATGCTGCGAGGAAGAAAGAGCACCAACATCCTGCTTGAGTGCTCACTGTGACTGGTTTCTTTAACGATGGACCCATGATGGAAGGTGGCCCTCGCTTGGCTCCAACATCCCATTTCTCCACAAGCAAAAGTTCAGCTGGTTAAAAAAGAAGCTTTAAAATCTATTCACATCCATTCAGATTCAGTCCTGTGGTTTGAATGCTTTACAGAGGCTGTTAACAAGACTAATGGTGCGTTTTGCTTTTAGTTCCCTTGGTACAGATTCAAAATGATTCATGTTGTGTTATCATAGAGTGAGAATGAGCTGGCAATCTGAAATGTGTGCACGGTTACAGATGTGACCTCAGCTTGTATTATATTATATTAACTTATTTGACCACTTAAAGTAACGGACAGACTGTCAGAATAAGTGATCTCACTACCTGACTCATACCCTGAAAATTCAGCTGTGAATGTTATTTCCTCAGTTACATCCATAATGTTTACTTAAGTAATTGTTCCATCCAAAATCCATTCTGGTTTCAGTGTCCAAGCAGGACAAGAACAAGCTGCAGTGAAGTTAGGTTTGCAGAGAAGATAATTGGCGCCAACCTGGGCAGAAAAATCTATAATATTCTACAACAATATCTGCATTATAAAACCTGTATGTCATGTTTGTATGTATGTTTGGGCATTCACAGCACTTGGTTAAAGTCGCTGTAGGTATAGTGTCCATGAGTCAATATTCTATGAAAAAAGAAAACAGGTCTCTGTGGCTTCTCCTAGTGCTGCAATCCAATTTGCAAAAATCCACCACACCCAATTGAAAACAGCCAATCAGAGCTAAGGGGAGTCTCCAACGCAATGTCAATCACTATATGAACACAACATTGTCAGTTAAGTTTCACCTCGTAATAGCGGGAAAAACTGCTTCTAGGAATGCAAAAACTGCTTATCTTACAGCATGTACATAATGTCAATGTATTGTCAAATATAAGTCTAAGCAGAGTCTATACACAGTAGTCAACATATACTCTATCCACCATAGAGACACATATGTACTGATTATCTATACAATTTATATTCCATTCTTTGCACTGCACTACTTATTTAAAGATCACGGATGCATGGAGTTGAACCCAATTTAAGTTTTTATGGGACAAAGTCACCAACATCAATCTCAGCAAATTACAGTCTTGAGTTTGATTTGGGAAGAATAGGAAGCCACAGTTATGTACAGTAATGCAGTGTACATCTACCTTCTGGTGAACTTATCAAAGGTTATCAAGTCTTTTCTCCATTCTGTACTTCCACTCCTCCGTGCTGATGTCTGTCTACTCCAATCTGATGGGAATTGAATGATAACTCTGTCCTGTAACACAGCACTACCCAGAGATACTATCACAACTTGACTTCTGTTCCAAAAGTCACCTGGGAAATATTTCCCTTTTCACCCTGTTCACCTCTGCCTATAACTGATTGACATGTGTGAGCAGCACACTTGTCTGATGTTCCCTTTCCCTTGGCCAAAATGTCTTACAGCACCACTGTTAGTCGGCATACTGTAGAGCCTCTGACAACCATCAACATTAATTCCACCTTTGCTGTGGCTAATTGGTTTGTCAGGCTCATTCTGCCATTTAGTTATCTCTGACTGAAAGCTGTATTCCTGTAGTGTTCAGGGCTTTCAGTGTCAAACTGGAACTCCAGATAGCACACTGAAGAATGAAGCAACTATCATGTTCTGTAGATCTAAACTCACATGGACACAATCCTGCAGGCCACTAGTTATTGCACTTTCTACTGTACTCTACTACTGTAATGAACTGCTGCAGTAGTTCACTTTGCAGGGTATTGCATCATGATCAGTGATAGCATGAATCATGACAGACAGCCAGAGGGGCACTTAGCTCCTGCATTCTCAGCTTTATGTCATTTTTCTTTTTCCCGATAAGGCTCAAGTCTAGCTGAATGCAAAAAGCTACATCAGAGGTCAACAAGTGGCTGTCATGACCTCAAAACTCATTTCATAACTGATTCTGTCACATCTCCATAAGTGAAACAAGTTTATCCTATTTCAGGATACCTCCTAAAATAGTGTGCAGATTGCTGCAAATATGAAGAACTCCATTGGTGTATTGTAGTATTTATGTTTTTGTAAAACAACATGCTTTTGGTATACCTCTATATTCTTTCCAAAGAATATACTTTGAAACTACCACTCTGTTAAATATGAAACTGTAGCCAGGACACAGTTAGCTTAGCTTAGCATAAAGACTGGAAGCAGCGGGAAACGGCTAGCTTGGCTCTGTCCGAAAGGTAACAAAATCAGGCTACGAGCACCTCATAAGCTCACTAATGAACATGTTCTTGTTTGTTCAATCCATACAGAAGGTTGTGGTTTTATCATTGGACAGAGCCAGGCTAAGACGTTTAGCTTGCTAAGCTAACCAGCTGCTGGTTGCGGCTTCATATTGACTAGACAGATATTAGAGTGGTACTGATCTTCTCATCTAACTCTCAGCAAGAAAGATTTCCCAAAATGTCAAACTACTTCTTTAAAGTGCTCCGAAAAAATGGAAATTTAAACATCTACAATGACAACTGGGCAAACTGTATCTGCTGATAAAAATTATGTGATATGATTGAAAGCTCCAGAACTGCTCCTACGTGGATGACTACAGTTTACCACAAATGAAAGTGTTAACAAATACAGTAGACTAAATGAAATTTAGAACTGCATAAAACTATACAATTTTAGTATGACACCTCTGGGACATGCATGTACTATACAATTGCATATGCATATTCACTCATATGTACAGCTTAAGTTTTTAAAGTTTTGACTAAAGCCTGGTCCAATTAAGGGAGCTTGTGTGTTTTAGCATGCAGATTCAAACGTGGCTTGGGGGCCTCTAATGCTGCAGGACATGGGGGAGATGGGGCCGTCTCACCCTGGCCCAACTCCAATTACACTGCTTCTAAACTTCTTACTGTAAAATTTCCATATTTCTCCCACAGGCCCAATGAAGAGTGCAAAGCAATATTTCTGGCAGGAATAAAAGAACCAACACAAGGGAATCTCCCTTTAAGAAAACCTGAGGGGGCAAAGCAGTAAATTTCAGCTACTTTTACAGCAGCGTTTTCAAGATCTGAGGAAATTGAATACAGCGCTGATATAGCCTGGACGCTTATTAAGCCCAGCCTTTTGTAATAGGAGAGAGGCTTGTTCTACAGCAGGTAGACTTGCCAAGAAAGGGTGATTTCACTGAAGCTGCAACACCAGATCGAGAAGTGGTGAGACAAGAGGATTACTCACTACCTGAAACATGATGTGGACAGGAGAATGGCCACGGTCCAAGTCTTTCCAACCATGCTTTTCTTTTTGCCCTGGCTGTAAATGTTTATGAATCCTCTAATTTGATAATTCTTTGTGTAATTCATGGTTGATTTCTGCTCAAAGGTAACAATGACGTTACTGCTGTCATGAACTGGAAATGTTTACGTTTGAAAACATTAACTGGGAACGCTCAAGTTAATCTAACAGAACTTTCTTGTCTTTTACAGCCGTTAAACGTTTTACCGTCCAATAAAGAGTAATTGGGGTGAGGCAAAGCTAGTGTTGTTTACCTGTCAAAGTGACATGACTAATATAAAAAAACACCTCTCTGTGTATTTTTCCAGCCTGCCAAAGTAAACAGTCCCACTTATTACTGATGACTTCAATTTTTTTACAGCCCTTCAAGAGGTTCAGTTCTGATGCTGACGTAATCCCTGGACTTTGCTAATACTGTTGTGAAAAAACATTTGGACATTTGTAGAACTAAACATGCTTGCTGGAACTAATCAATGGCCAGACAACACTCGCTGCAGTGACAATATAGTTACAACAGTTTCTCTCAGATGTTTTAGTGAAACTTATTTTGCATCATTGTATATTACTATATTGGGTCGCACCAACTATTCCTAAAATTATTACTAAATTCCTTCCTAAGTCCTTCCTAAGTTCTTCGTCACTACTACCTACTTTCAAACTACTATTGGTTGCACCAGTAACACTTATATCTTAGGTAGTAAAGAGTTTGCTAAAATCGGTTGCTAGAAAACATTTGTAGTGCTGTCCAGCAAGTGTACTAAACACCTTTTGTAAATGTAGGTATTTGTTTTTGTTTTTATTTATACATGAAGAGATGGACAAATATGTGTCTGACATACATTTTTTAATTTGAGGTTCATTGTGTTATTTTTGTTAATTAGTAATTTTAAGTTAAGTTTACATCAATCATAAGTTTACATGAAACAGCATTTTGATCAAGCATCAGGTCATATGCATCGACCATATTTCATAGAACGGGTCATGTATTAGCAAGCTATCGTTAGTTTTGTCAGTTAGTTAAATTAGCTACATAACAATTACGTACGGCAGAAATCTAAATGTATCATATTAGCAAGCTAACGTTAGTTTTGTCAGTTAGTTAAATTAGCTACATAACAATTACGTATGGCAGAAATCTAAATGTATCATATTAGCAAGCTAACGTTAGTTTTGTCAGTTAGTTAAATTAGCTACATAACAGTTACGTATGGCAGAAATCTAAATGTATCATATTAGCAAGCTAACGTTAGTTTTGTCAGTTAGTTAAATTAGCTACATAACAATTACGTACGGCAGAAATCTAAATGTATCATATTAGCAAGCTAATGTTAGTTTTGTCAGTTAGTTAAATTAGCTAAACGACAGTTACACGTGGCAGTTAGTAGGTATAAATATCTGGCAACTAATCTCTACGGAAGAACTAGGTGTTTGTTGCAACCCTTTCAACCTATTTTAATTTAGTAATGCGTAAATCTCCATCTCCATTTACTAAGTTTGAATTTATGAACAGCTGGTAACTCTTTCATGTAGGTTTTAGGTTTTTAAGGAATAGCAGCATGTTTTACCCAGCCTCAGTCTGGCGTGTTTGGTTGTGAAGAAGGTGACGTGATGACAATGAGCTCAGGAGACGGGGTTGAGGGCGTGGAAGATTATGGTTGGCACCACTCGTCTCTGGCCTGGAGGCTTTCTGGGAGGCAGCTGGGAGCTCGACTCAGGTGGAATGAGGTCATCGCAGTCATGTGAGACGGGGGTAGGTGGGGACGGAGACACAGAGCAGCTCCATAGGTTATTGTCCCATGGCTGCTTCTCTTTGTGGATGTGCATGTGTGCGTGCATGTCTGCTATAGACATTAAGATCTGTATTTATCAAACTGCTAAAAGTAAAATTTTGTTCTTAAGTGAAAGATTTTTTACTTTTATTTCACTTTTACTCCTACTCACAAACTTAAAAATAAAGGCTTTTAAATGTCTTATGACTTTAAGTTGGTTAAGAGTAGATCCTAGATGACTGCAGTACAGAAACAGAGGTGATCACTCACCTTCTGAGACATGTTCTGGAGTGATTGTACAAAATATCATTGGTCAGGATAAACAATATGTTAAAGCTAATGTTAGTGAATGTGGTGTAGCACATCATGTCACAGCATGTCATTATGCATCCTACTTTCAATAAAACTGTTTTATTCTGCAGTGTCGAGCATAATAATTGTCATATTACTGCTTACTAACTTATCTTCCTTTTGTTTGAAATCTGTCAAACAAATCTTTAACCAGTGTGGAAGAAGACATGCCTTACTAAAAGCCTTGAAATAGGTTAATTTGCATGGGAAATAAATCAAATGATTGGTAAATGTTTTCAGATTTTATATTAAAAGAATGATTGATGACAAGACCAGATTAAATGACTTGTCAAGATGAGCAATTGTTGTAGTGTAGCTTTTCATACTACAAAGAATGAGTTACTGAGCCCCTATTTTACAAACTATATACCAGGTTAAAGTCTGGTCATAGCGTATCCTTAGACTCGTCTTGGGAGTCTGCAGAGGGAAGTGAGCTATGCACATCTTCCTGAAGGCTCCGTAATGCATCCTACAGGTCCAAACATAAACCATCCTGCACACGTTGCACGACCCCAAAGGAAATGTACAGCTTGAGATAAGAGTCTGAACAAACATTTTAATTTTTTGTCTTTGCTCATGTGTAGGTTTATTTTGAGTGCTTTGTATGTAGGGTCAGAGAGAGTCACCCCGTGGCAGAGGATGTTGTGTCTCTGGCTCCTTCCCAGGCTTGTTTCTGCTTACATAAAGTGTCACAACAGGCAGGATATGATGACAAAGTGAAGGCACGTAACCAGCAATCCCACTTGGAACTGCAACATGCTGCCTTTACAGCAGGAGCACGTATTCTCTACGTGCACTTGATTTGGTGTTTCGCATTAGGAAAGATTATCAGTGACGCAGAGTTAAATGCACAAACACTCATCTTTAACCAACGTTTAAAGCTGGAATCAATCTTTAAATTACTGCAAATTTGTAGTATACAACACCCAGTATTAACTGTTGTATGTTATATCAAGATAAAGACATGACAAAACGTGTTTAGAGATCTTTTCTATACATACTATACTCCTTTAGGCCTGAAAACGGACCTGCATTTTGCTTTACAAAAGACTTGAAATAGTTATTTCCTCACCTGATATCTCTTTACAGGAAGAGTCAGGTATTTCCCTTCCAAAGCCCAAGGTGGAAACACGAGACAGCTTTATGCAGATCACTCTGTTCATATATTGTTACATACTCAACGGAAACAGTTAAGTGAGAGTGAAAAAGGCAAAGCTGATCTACCTGAGTGATTGACGTTAGTTTCCAGGTGATGTTCCTGTAACTATTTCAGTCACAGTAGTCAGTTATTTCAAAAAGACAGTAAGATTCTTTGAAAGAGATGAAAAATGAGGAAATTCAGCTTAACTCTTGATTAGCCTTTATTTAAATCCTGATAAGGACTTGGATCAGGCGCCAGTATCGTCAGCTGGGAAGTGTACTGGAAAGAGGAAAAAAAAGTCTGAAACTGTATCTGAGACACACCTGCTCTTAGCAGGTCAGCTGGCCTGTGAAAATCAAGCCTCTTTTCATTGGCAGTGCTAAAGAAATCACACCGTGCCTTGCGCAAACCTCACAATAAAGGCAGTGAGAACAGAAGGCCGGATTTGCTCTTTTGACCCTGTTGTGTTTTCAGTCCTTTAAGTTTGCAACACTCCGAGCTCCAGGACTGTTTTCATCAAAGGAACACTGGCCTCCTTTGGAGACTCGCCCTTCCGTGGGAAGGTTCATGGCGAGACCCAGCCGTAACATGATGCCCTGTGCATCCATTGATTACACTGTCTTCACCCACCATTTGTACACAAGGATCATGGAGTTTGTATGTAACCGAAGAAGGAAAATTAACCAAAAATATAATGCTTTAGGAAGTTCAGACTATTTAACATTTTATTTATCTTAATCTTTTAAAAAAAATGCTAGCAGAGTGGCTTTGTCCACTACTTCTGGTTCAGGCGGAATATCTCTACATCTACACGATGGATTGCCATGAAATTTTGTACAAATATTCATGGTCCCCAGAGGATGTGTCCAACTGACTTTGGTGATCCTCTTTCATTCCCACCAGTCTCTGCTGTTCTTTGTGTTTAGTGCTAATTAGCAAATGTTAGCATGCTTACATGCTAAACTAAAATGGTGCACATTGTAAACATACATGCTAAACGTTAGCATGGTGACGTTAGCATTTAGTTCAAATCACCGCTTTGCCTAAGTACAGCCTCACAGAGCCGCTAGCATGGCTGTAGATTGTAATGCTGTGTCTCAAATCGCATACTTCTGTTAGTACACTCACATGCAGTATACTGTGTACACTATGTACTGACTTGTGTAGTGCGTTCATTTTGACAGGGTAGTGTTGTCTCAAATCGAATACTGCTGTTGTGCGCTTACCGGAAATTACGATCGCAACCTTTGACTGCGTCTTCTTCTTCTTTTTAATGGCGGATTGCAACCGGGCGGAGCATTATCGCCAACATTTTACCGTGATTGCCGCACGCCGAAATATCTGCCAGCTTGTTTGCTCACTTGACTTCAATTAAACTATATTAAAAATGAATTAAAAAATGAATGTGCTTTTACTTTTAGCCATAACAATCGCAACTGCGGCCACCGTTTTCATATGTTGGTGGTTCTCCCCTTCCGCTACGTGGCCAAGATGGCGACCGTTGAGGGTGAGAAGTGTGCACTCAACTTTCTGACCGTTTTGTGTACACCATCCGGGTACTTATAGTATACTGCATTTTGCCATACTTGTCAGTGTGAACGCACTTATGCACTGAAAATATTAAGTCTAAGTATGGAAGTATGCGATTTGAGACACAGCGTAGGTCTTGTTTATGATTTCCTTGAATTTCCATGAGTCAAGTACACTCATCATGATGTCAATGGTGTTAACCTAGTTCAAATGTCACTAATTTTCTAAAAAAATATATCAAGTCTTTACTTTTTGACAGATTGCTCCACACACTAAACAGTTCATGACTTGTCCAGATAGATGTTTTTATCAAAAATCTATCCAAACCCTGTTTGGGAAACTGGTGTCAAGTTTTAAACAATCTTGCTCATGCGAGAAAGCCACAGTACAGTAACACAATGCATCATTACACCCAGTGTAAAACCTGCAGAGGGTGATGAAGACTCCGATAAACCAATCAAGCCCAAATTGCGCTGTGGCATGGGAACACGCTGTCGAACAGGCCCAGACCAGTATATGTCTCATCATCCAGCCCAGCCGCAAGCCATAATGAGTCTCTGTCAGTGGCATCCAGCAGTATTGAACCAGATCCTGTGTGTCGGGGGAACAGCCGAGGCAGAGGCACATCCCCTATACCTCTAAGCCCTGTCACCAGCTTGTATTCAGCTTTGGCTGATTAAAACTGATGGGGTGACATGATTGTGACCTGTATGGATTTCTGACGCTCCCAGCCACACTGCCCGACTACATGTGTCTTCTCCCTTTGACAAACCCACCTGGGAGCCCTCCGAACCGAGCTGCAGAATGCATAATTTAAGAGGCAGCAGGCAATCAATACCAAAAACAGTAACGACATGGGAGGGAGAGAAAGAGCCGGAGAGAGAGAACGAGGAAGAGAAAGAAGAAGGCATCTAAACTTCCCAGCTATGTCCATCAGCAGCAGTCAGATGTATTAACTTCTAATCCTGGTGTGAATTTCCCGTCTTGACATGAGACTTCGGCAAAGCTAAATAATCCCCTTCAGGAGTTAAATCCATGCAGAGCAGCATCGATCTTTAGGGGTTAACGTGATATGATATCATCCTGCCACTGCTATGTTTGACACCTGATTCCTGGGCATTAATTATATGGTAGAGAATAAATTGTTTTCAACTCAACACCTTGCAAAAGTTAACATTCTAGAATCCCTGTGTTGTACTTCTTGACTGCATTCAATTAAATGAAATGTTAAATTAGAACAGAGATTATGCAGCTTAATTACCATTTTAGTGATTAAAATTATGTTTTAAACATGATGTTTTTTTTCCAAACTGGCCTACAAATAGAGCATATTACAAAATCCACTTGAAATGTATTTTTCCGTGCAGCATGAGATTGTTGTGTTTAACTTTTGTGATTGACGTCTCCTTCTCCCGAACAAATTCCTTTCCATTCTGGCACTTCCTCACTGTCACTCTCACTCGAGGCTACAGAGAAACTGTGGTTTTCTAAAGATTAAGGGACATTTCTCACATATCCCCCAAAAACAAACTTAGTAATTGGGAGCCAAACCACTCAAGGACAATGGGAAGAAAGTAGACAAGCGTCTATGGCTGGCGTAATGAGACATAATCACTCGTGTTATTACTTCTGGCAGACAGACTGCAGTCCACACAGAGTACGAAACACTCTGCACGTACTCCTTAACCCCACATGGAGCAGTCCAAGCGCCTTGAAACAATGAAGGTTTTATGAGTCAGATCTGAACTCATTATTGCTTCTGTGCAAAAGGCAAACTGTGCTGATTGTGTGATAGCTGGAACTGCTGTCTAAGTGGATTTGAGATATTTTGCACTTTCATGAATGGTCATTAAATGTTTCCAGTCTTTAATTACTTTAAATTATTCCACTGGTGAACTGCTTTGGCAGGCCCAACAAGTTCACTGAAGTCTTTTGTGTTATATGATTGAGCTTAAGACTGCTGGAGTTTAAGAGGATTGTTGTGCTTTTCCTGTCATTAAAACTGCACTATACAAGATAACCGTGTCCAAATAAATACAACCGTTGCAGAAAAGGATTTCCTGAACTCTACTGGAGTTCCTCCCTGCCAGTCTCCTGGTCAGTCTGAGATCCCCTGAACTAGTTTACTGAGAGCCTCAAAGGCCACGAGTGTGTCAGTGTGAGATGAGCCCTGACAGCCTGCAGCTGGGCAGAGACTTGCTGCTGCCTCTTGTGTCTACACTAACTCACTCCACAGGACTGAGTTACAGTGCAGCATTGTTCAACAGAGAAGTGGGCTATACTACTGTGTGCCCAGTCCCTTTCACAATAAATGTTAGAGTAAAAGTGTAGTGCAGTAAAACATGACTTAGCAACGTGTTACAGTAATGTGATTACTTTTTTCAGTAACAAGTAGCATTAGCTTGATGCAGGAGCTGGAGGTGGCAGTTGGATTCTACAAAAGAGGAGAGAATTCTACAAATACACCCCATGGTGTGTATTCATAGCTTACATGCTAGCATAAGCCACTATTAAGACCTGGTTTTGTTCAGAGTTGGAGGGTATCTAAAGTGTCAGGATGGGACTTATGGAGTGCTGCGTGCAGTCATTGGGGCTAACGGTGGCTGTTGATGGTCCATAAATACCTAAAAACTGTAGGCTGGCTGCTTGCTAAACCAAATTTGACACATGGCTGTGGAGGCTTTAGAGTTGTTATAGCAGCTATAATCGCTATTTTTATAATAATGTATCAAATGATAATGTGAAAACAATGTGAAAGAGGTCGCTTGTAGTGATGAACCTACAGACAATTATAACCTGAATCTGCAGCTCCCCTCGGCTTTATGAAGCTTTATATTGAGTTTCAGCTAATTGTTTATCTGTCCGGTCCGCAACTTTACTGTTTTGGTTCACTCTCACTTTTCTCATAGCGTCGTTTTTGGCTGCAGTAGGCATCAAACCCGTTTGTTGCCCAGCACCAACACCAAACAGCAGACACAGTTAGCGACTAGCTGGTGAACGAAGTGGAGCATTTAGCAGCTAAAGACCCAGATATTTCCCTCAGGAGTTGTTAGAGACCAAAAACAGAGCTTAAAGGAGAGTGAACACCAACACGACTCCAAATGAACAAGTTGCTGAGCTGAGAAACAAAAGTAATGTTCCAAGTTATGTGGCTAATTATTTTTACTGTTGAGTAATTTTTCAATGAGTAATATCTAATTAGTAATTGATTAATGATGTTGATGTTTTCAAAAATAAAGTATTGTTTGTATGTAGAGCTGTGTGTATAGTATGACTTTGCTGCAATTTTAGCAGCTGTTGCGATAAATTATGCTAATTTCAGTGCACACATTTTGTTTTTTAAAGCTGCTAAAAACAGTCAAATAGACTGGATAATCCATCTCTGTTAATCTTTTTTTTATTGGGGTCCAATTAATTTCCCTTTCATTTCATGGCTCATTATTGTACTTTGTGTTCATCAGTTTGCATCTCACCTCTAATGACCTTAGCGGGAAGGCAGAAACAGCTTCAGCGTCGCTGGACTTTAGCCAAAACACACTAAATGGACCTTCATTAAGGAACAGTGTAACCACTGCTAGATTTTTGATGTTTTTTGCAGTTGGCACTTTTTGACCAAGGTAAATGGAGTATAAACATGTATGAATATGTATGTAAACCATCATTCATGTCCTGTAACTTGGGCAATGTACAACACACCGGTAGGGCCCAATGTTCGGAAGACTGGCTTCTTCTTTTTCTGTTGAAGCAAATGCATGGCACTTTGGGATAATTGGAAGTATACAGAGACAGATAGGAGTGAATAGGTTGAATCAAAAAGGCTGCCTGAATGACTTGCCTCTGACTCTGCCTTGATTGACACTCTAAATACAGTCATGGCGGGGGAGCTGGAGCTCCAGCTTAGGGAAAGCTTCTGCCTGGGGTTTTCCTGCTCTCTTGTTTTAAATTAGTCACGCTGAAAACTGTAACTGGAGCTGGGGCTTAAACAAATTTAATTGCTACATAATAGCTAGTTTAATACAATTGTGGAGCAATTAGGATGGATATTTGTTGCTGGCTGGCAAAATAATGCTTGCGGTGTCTTACTTTCTCTTCCTCCCCTCCTTGCAGTATTGAAGTGTTTTCTGCCAGGGGATTTCTCCGTGGGCACTGGGCACAGATGTGCTCCTGAGTACAGCATATGGGGCTCTGGCTCCATCAAAAACATTGCTCGAGTAGCGTTTACTAAGTCATTCCCCAGTCCTGCAGAAATATCCCAATTAGAATTAATTTCTCTCTCTCTCTCTCTCTCTCTCTCTCTGTGGTTTGATTTCCATGTATGTCCAAGATAAGCTAAGTGCGCCATATGCAATTTGTTATGGACAGTTGCGCTGATTTGAGGAATTCACTCTCCTGGCATGTCTATTCAAGATTTTGATTGCATAGCATACTGAGCCAAACTATAGGCACACTGCAGCACCATCAGCTATATGACTGTCATAGCTGTCAAATGTCTCATTACTCCATGTCAAGTCAAAGATGTATTCATATTAATGTCATGAGGCTGCACTGTATGGGAAATGGTGGTACAACCCATTATTTATTGAAGGGACAGTGACAGACAATGTACCTGAGGAAGTCTGAAAAGTGAAAAATAACATTCCTTTCCCTTAATAAGGCTGTCTTGTCAAACATTTATGGGACAGAAAGAAAACAAGGGCAGAGGCGTACGTTTATTGACATCATGATTGGGGAAGGCTGTCACAGGATACAGGTTAGGGAGAGTACCAAAGGAAAATCAGGCATTGTGTTTGGAGGAAGTGCTTATCACTGAATTGCCCGAAGGTCTTTTCTAAAGAGCAACAGGCTATGTTTCTCACTGTTTTGTGTGTGGATTTGTGTGTGTATGACAGCTATAATCCATATCTATTACAAGAAAACTGCAATACAAGAGTTTCACTCCAATACCAGATTCCCATTATTTGAAAAAAAGAAAAATAGACACCTTGTCATTCATTGCATGCAGGCAAAGTTCAACACTGGAGTATTACTGATACAAATGGAAGGTTTTTGTCCAATGCATTAAAGTAACTCAGCCATCTATAATTTTGTGATCAGGATATTATTATGACTTCTTATGACATCACCAAAATGCTATTACTGTACATGTAGAACTAAAGACATTTAATGTGCAATACAGTGGTAGAAAGTAACTAAGTACATTTACTCAAGTACTATACTAAAACAACATTTTATAGTTGTACTTGAGTATTTCCATTTGACGCTACTTTATACTTATATTCTATTACATTTCAGAGGCAAATATTGTACTTTTTACTCCACTACATTTATCTGACAGCTATAGTTACTAGTTACATTTCAGAATAGGATTGTACATGTGAAACATATGATCAATTTGTAAAACATGATGAATTGTTTTAGATTAAAGATTAAGTATTATATTGTGAAATAAGATGTTTCCAGTAGGCAGTAAGAGGCTAATAAATAATGCAGATAAGTGCACGCCTCAGTCCATCATTAGCAAAAATGTTGCTACAATTTAGCAAATGAGGAAACAGGAGAATAATACATGTCCCTGTTGGTGCTTCAATTATTGATACAAACTCTAATTACACAATTATCAGGCAAATGGAGCTGGGTATTTGAGGGGCACACGGTGGAGTGCTCTGAAAGCCATAATTGGGATCTGATGGTCAGGGGCCGCTCATTAATTGACCCCTGCTGATCTGCGCTGAACAGAACCGTCAATAGAGGGCTGTTAACATTCACATGCGCGAAAGAACTGTAAATGAAGATGGCAGCAGCCACTCTGCTGGAGCTGTTGTCAGCTATAGCTGTGGAGGGATGATGGGGATGGGCTGGTAACACACTTTTGCAAATCCCCTACCCGTCTGCAACATCACCAAACAATGAGAGGAGACGGCTTACACCCAGCAAGGCTCTTTGAAACGAAAGAATCAAACAGAGAATGGCGTGTCTGTGCCAGCAGCGAGACGCAGTACCCACTGAGCCTTGGGGGCTTTGGCCAGACAAACGAGGTGCCCAGAGGTGGCGTCCATTTACTGATTTACTGGTTAGCAGACATTTGGGAAGCACAGCGGAGGCAGGCGTTCCTCTTTTTACAGAGGCAAAGAAGTTGTGGCACCTACTAGGGCAAAGATGATGGTGACAAATACCCTCAACTTACTGGACACTTCAAGTATTATTTTAGTTTCATGCAAGATCTAAAACTCAGTCTGATTTGTCACACTACATGTGGGCATAGAGGGACAGAGAAAAGGTATGGGGAGCGTAGTTCATGTTAGTTTGATGTTCCACTCAGGAACTGGCCCAGTGACCAGGCAGCTGTCCAGTAAGCTGTCCAGCCACCCCATCAACCAGACAAATGAACAAAGTGTTTGTGAAAAGACATCAGCAGGGGACACCCTGCACCTGGGGCTGAGTAAACTTTTTTCATGCTTTTCAACAACTCGCCCTCTTTCTTTCTGGTCCCTTTTTTTATCACCAGGGGGTATAACACACTTTGAAAAAGAAAACATTTCCTACCAGCTCGCCTTAAGACAAGCCTTTGTTTTTTTCTCGCCACCTCCTGTTGGCAGAACACTGTTTAATAGTCTGCTGATAATGTTCCTTTTCCGTTGCTAAGCCCACAACAATTCCTGCATGAGGCTTAAAGCTGAAGACGAGAGGAGTTTGCTGATAGGAAACATAAATCACATGTATTTCTACTTGAATTTTCAGATGGTAGCCATAATGGATATAGGCTGAAACATATATTTATACATACTGTGATTGACCAGCAGACATGAGAGAGCAGAGGTCAGAATGTTTATGTCCCTCATGATTATAAGTCATTGTAGTTCATGACAATGGGAACATTTAGATGATGCACAGGGGTACAGCTCCATCCATCGTGTGAAAACACCCAAAGCCCACAGGGATATGTGGATTAACTGTTTGACCCCCTCAACCTCAGTGTCTGAACATACCAGTAACTTTCCTTATGTGTGAGCCTGTACTATTTTCTCTGTTGCATCATGCTTGCATCATTACTTAGCCAGCAACTGCACATCCCTACTCACCTTGAAGTGCCTCAAAACTAACTTTAAATTGGAAGATATATTTAAATTTTCAGAAAATAACAGATTTTTCCCCCCCTGAACATTCCTGCTCAAGGATGTCCTAGGAGTCATCATGCAAGCCCAGGGCTATGTGCTCTACATTTCTATTGTAAGCAAACTCCAGAATGTACCAGTATGAAACTTTAAAAAAGGCCAGGACTAGTTAGGTTAGCCCAGATCCTATTCAACCTCAGGATAAAGCGTCTAAAAAATGTAGTCAATTTTATGCTAAGCATTTAACTAGAGCACAATAGAACCGATCATTTAAAGCCATTGTCTGACATTTTGGGAAATACACTTATTTATCTTCTTGCCGAGAGTTAGATATGAAGATTTATACCCCTCCCATATCTGTACGCCAAATATAGGACTACAGCCAGCAGCCGTTTAGCTTAGCTTAGCATAAAGACTGGGAATGGGAGGAAAAAGCTAGCCTAGCTCTGTCCGAAGGTTAAAAAAAACACCTACCAGCACCTTTTAAAGCTCACAAATTAACACGTTGCATCTTGTTTAATCCATATAAAAAGCAAAGTGTAAAAACAATTGTGGTTTTACCAGTGTTTCAAAAAGTTAATTAGTGAGTTGTAGTGGGGTCTTTTGTTTGTTTTTTACCTTCAGACAGAGCCTGGCTAGCTGTTCTGTTTCCAGTCTTTATGCTAAGTTAACTTGCTGCTGGCTATAGCCTTAAGCGGCAGTCAAACCACAAAGTGGTTTCCATTCGAAATAGGTGGAGACGGAAGCTTGGTGACGTAGTGAATACTCGCAGGAGTAGTTGGTTAACTGCTGGCAAGGTAACCATCAACTCGCTAGCTGGCCAGACTTGCCGAGTGCTAGTCAGTCACAATCGCACAATAGCTTGTCTCTATTTTCTCTCTACTGTTCTGTTTACTCCCCCCTGGTATTTTGTTCACCACTGCACACAATTTTGTTCAATAAAAAGGTATTAAAAAGAGAAAATAAAGCTCTCTAAACTAATGAGATTGCTAACGGTTAGTTAGCAAACTTGTTAGTTCGCTAGATTAGCTCGGTAGCTATCAGGACAATAAGGTTACACAGTTTATTCAAAAGATGTATTTGTAGCATCGACTCTTGTCTCATAACTGTCTGCAAACAATCACTTTTAGAAAATAAATAAAAGTGAACAGTGCAACACAGCTAATAAGCTACGATAACTTTTAATTTTAAATTTGCCTGCCCTCCGTCCTCTCAAAAGGTCAGCACTGTCAAGACGGCTTGCTATTGGTCAACAGCGCAAATTTGCATGTCAAAGTTCACCAAAGTTTAAATCTACACGAAACACTGGTGTGATTAATTTCGCCTTTCTGCATCTAAAATTCTCCTCGCGTTCTGTGTGAACACACAATTATATTTACCAGACAAATATGAGAGTGGTGTCAATCTTCTCATCTAACTCTCAGCAAGAAAGCAAATAAGGATATTTACCAATTTCTTTAATATTTTATTTAATAATTTTAGATGAACATTGACAGTAGATATCTTGCTTCTTGCTTCAAGTCTGAATCTGACAAGTGAACGTGCAGTGAGAGCTTGGGTGTGAATCTTGTGAAACACCTTCCTGCAACCAAAGACCAGGCTCTTTAAATATGTATGCTAATTCGGGGCTCTTTTCTGGGGTCAGCGTGTGGATCCTTTTCACTGTCGTTAGTGGAGGTGTAACTGGACTCAAGTGTGTAACGATCTGGTTACCCTGACATTTCTAGAGAGTCCGGTGCAGCAGCCACGTGGAGAGTGGACACTGGAATGCTAGCCTAGAATTCAAATATAGATCTCAAGCGAGTCAACTCTCTGTGGCAGCCAAGAAAAAGCCTTAGCTTGTCTTTCCTCTTAGAAAAAAACACAGCAGTAAGCCACAGTAGAGCACACAGGAATGAATGACTGAATTTTGAAATTATTCCCTAAAGAAAATTATGTTTTTTGCATTTTTTTTTCTCTCCACGCACCTTATCTCTCACCTCATTGCTGTGTTTCCATGAATGAGTTAACAAAGCTGTGTAACCCTTCCTAGTCGGTATTCAGCCACTATCATCACAGTGGAAGTGTGAATAAGAGACTCATTCTTCATTGTCCCAGACTAGTCTTAGTGGGAGTTCACACACTGTGTCATGAGTCTGGAAAATTGCGCTGCGATTCAGCTCTCCAGACAAGGGAATAGCTGTCAACTCCTGGAATGTTCCTGTGAAAATAAACAATGCTCGGGCTGCTCTCTGTGTCTCCCTGTGTTTCCCCTCTTAACTCTCCGCCTTTAGGCGCATAACAGTTGCGGCAAAATTGAGAGGGGAAGTAAATCAGAGTAATGTCTCCTCAAGGTTGGAGGCAGTCAATTCTGGCCCCGAGAGTGCCATCTTTCAACTCCTCAGCAAAAACATGTGTTCAAGGTACAGTTACAGGAGCCCGTCCAAGTCAGCCGCAGATCGTATTAATCACGTCTTTCATCATGGCACTAAAAAAAA
This sequence comes from Macquaria ambigua, assembly GCA_008360985.2. Taxonomy (NCBI): domain Eukaryota; kingdom Metazoa; phylum Chordata; class Actinopteri; order Centrarchiformes; family Percichthyidae; genus Macquaria; species Macquaria ambigua. The sequence goes on along the minus strand of VMKM01000615.1, from coordinate 228,012 downwards.
AAAAAAAAATGTCTGTGTTCAGCGCTTTGTGGTTTTAGCAGTGTACACAGCTTTGCAGCCTACAATTTGTTTGTCAACTCAGTTTCTGTGTGCCTGGTTGCAAAAGTCACAAATAGCATTTTAAGTTTAAGTTTTTCTACAAACCATCGCTGACTTTTTATTCTAACATAAGAAAACAGTATTTCCTTTTCACTTCAATCTAGACATAGCCTTTAGGTGTGTTGTATCTATCTTGTCTGTTTCCAGTTTCCTTATATATAACTTATTGATCAGCCATCATGGCTGATAAATCCCGATAGATGCCATGTATATAAAACAACAATCACATGATAATTTTCTTAAATACTGTTTACAAGATAGAGTAATAGTTTTTAATTTTGATACATTTTGACACAACTGACTTGCATTGAAGCTCACATTGGTCTGCAACTGGCTGTGTGTGCATTCTCACAGTAAAAAATGGGGGTGTATTCATTAATATCACTCTGTTCTGTAAGCCCACAAAAAATATATGAAAAGATATATGATAAAATTCCTCCATAAACATGACACACGCCGCTGCTGCTAACCTCCTGGAATGAGGCAACCTGAAAAGGTTCTGAAAACCGGCGTGCGCCCTGTGAAAAGAGTGCTGGAGATGGCTGAATGAGGCCGAGTTAAGTACAACTGAAAATATTCTTTACCAAACGGTTGAGAAGACCATGAAAGGGCCAAATCATCAACCAGTCAAACCAGTCCATTATATTGTTATGTTTTAATCAGCCCCACTAGTTAAGAGTATTGCAAACATGCTAAACACTACAACTATGTTTCAACTGATACTAGTGTCATGTGCTGTATATGTAACGTGAGACACCAGCAAGAAAAAACATACACAATTTATCCTTTAAAGGGCAGAATGACTTACAATATTCTGTATTATGCTGCACAAGTGATACACAACATTTTCTTGTGGCTTGAAAGGATTCTTCTGCATGTTGCCAATTCCAGATAACTGTTCTAGTAGTGTGGTGGGGTAAGTTGGATCCAGAGAGATGGTTAAGAGGGACGTGGCCCAAGCTGGCACCGGTAGCACAGACTGAGTGTTCTCTGGTTTCGTTGCCTTGGCCCACATACAGAAGCAGTGGGGCCATCAACTTATTAGGAACCGGCTGTCATCGGGGGAATTTGCAGAGTGAGTTTGTTATTGGATCCTGGGTGTGGGTGGAAAAGCAGTCAGGTTGTCTTTCTAGACTTGCGGTTTTACTGGCTCTAATATGACCATGATTCAACCAACCATGGAGTATTGCTGTATCTGGGCTTCTGTTGTCCTACTGCTGAGGACACAGGAACTATTGGTCAGGGACCCCAGTGGTTCTGTAATAAGACACCCAGCAGTGAAGTCAATAATATAACAAAGGTCCATTTTTTGCTTCCCCAAAAACGTAACTCCCTATATGGATGCTGTCATACAAATGGTAAATATTGGAACCATAGGTTCTCCAACCATAGCCATTTGAAGGACAGAAGTTGTGTAAATCAGCATAGTCCAATAACATTAAATCTGCTGATTGAAGAGGCCAGTGAGGGAGGCCAGTGAGGGAGATCGACTTCACCCCCAGCATCATAAGGGAACGATGTTTGCATGGGTTGCACCTCCACAAATACGACAGCTTCATATCTTTGTAGTATTTAGCCTTTATCATCCAGAGAAGAATGGTACATGGTGATATCATTCCAGATGGTAATAAACATTAGGCATATTTTATGCTTTGTCAAAACATAAACCCCTTAAGATGTATAAAAATAGTTTGAAATAGTGTGTAAGGTCATAATAGTTACTATTCCAGCTGTTATGCTCAGGTTCTTCTTCTTCTTTGAGAACAGGCCTTTTTCACGGAAGACATTTTGACATAGGAAAATCACAGGTGTGAATAATAAAATTAATGATGGATGAATTCCATTTAGCTGCTTCGGGTATTGTGCATGCTGGCTCACTGTCGCACTGTCATGGCTTGCCGGGACGCTTGAATAGAACAGATCCATTGTTACTGTTATCAGTAACACCTGTGTTTTTACGACTATGACAAGTAAAAATGTGTGCTGTGAAAAAAGCCTATTGCTAAATGACATCTTTTTTGATGTTAATATTTTCTATGTATTTCTATATATCTAACTAATTTGCACTAGTTATGGAAAACAACATTAGGAATCTACAGCCCCATGAGGCTAAATGCTAATGTCAGCATGCTAACATGCTCATAATGACAATGCGAACATGCTACTGCGTAGCAGGTATGTTTACCGCATATGCCATCTTAGTTTAGTGTGTCAGCATGCTCATATTTGCAAATAAGCAATAAACACAAAGTACGGCTGAGGCTGATGGGAATGTCAGTTTTGCAGGTTTTGGGTCGTAAACTGAAGTAGTGGACAAATTCAAATTTTGACCTGATGATGGCACTAGAGGAAACGTTAAGGGATCATCAGAGTTATTACAATTCATCCTGAGGGGAACATAAATGTGTGTACCAAATTTCATTGCAGTCCATCCAATAGTTGTTGAGACATTTCTTTCAACACCAGAAATGTTAACCTCATGGAGGTGCTAAAGGTAAAGTCGGGGGATCACCGGTCAATAAGATTCATCCTCTGGGAACCATAAATGTCTGTACAAAAAGTTGAGCCAATCCATCAAGCAAAATTTTGACCTGCTGGTGCTAGTACATGTAATATCTGGGAATCACCAAAGATGTCAGGATTCATCCTCTGGGCACCATGAATATCTGTACCAAATTTCATGGCAATCCATAGTCTGCCACAGTCAACCTCATGGTAGCACAGGAAAGGTCATGGGATCACCTCCGTCAGAAAGCTTCATCCTCCTACTCATGGTAACCGTGAACATCTGTATAGTTGAGATATTTCAGTCTGGACCAATGTGGTCGAAGAGCTGACTGACATTTCTATCCGTAGAGCCATGCCACTAGCATAGCTAATAAAAATACCCACTCCACTGTACAGTAAATGTGGTGATGTCTAACATGTTCTCGTTGAATGCAATCAGTAGTAAACTTACTGTAATATGTAAATTGGTTACTATTTATAATACTTGCATACCAAATATTCAAATGTACTATACGAGGCTAACATTTAACTTATGACTGTTATAAGATGTTGATGACAGCAGGGTTTTCTGAGGGAGTGAAGGGGCAGTGAGAGCTCTATCTGCGGCACGTACACTGCTCTGCAGCTGATACTCAGCTTCGCAGTTCAAATACACAAGGCCCAAACCAAATATTGCTCTCTGAGATCCACCAGGCACTTGATTATTTTCCTTTCAAATGAAGTTTCATTATTTTGATGGAGTCCGTCCCACATTTTTGTTCCCCCTCACAGTGTATGAATGTCACTAGACCTCACATAGAGAGCATAGCAGTCAAGCCAGTCAGGGTCACAAAAGTCTTAAGTTTAATTTTCTGATCAGGTAGACCCCTAATACCCTGCAATCATTTTAAAGTTTGATCACAGAACAGATATTATGTTGTAACTTCCAGATTTAAAAAACAAATTCTATATTTTTTTTTTTAGTTCAACATTTCTGAGAAATGCTTAGGCAAATCATCAGTATGCACCTATAGTGCCTGTCAAGTCATCTTCAGAGCCCCTACAGCAAAAGGCAACCTCTTGGTCAATAGGTACTGTCATGAGACAGAGGGAATGTGGCATTTGTCTCCAGTTTATTTTGGCCAAGATGCAGCTTTCTTGGGCTGATAAATATTTAGAAGACTTCATCCTCTTTTGTTTGGCTACACAAACCAAAATACTGATGGCGAAACATGCAGATGGGAACGTTTTCAGGGGCCACAGCAGCTAGAAGCAGATGTAAATTTAAATCAATATGTAGCATATATCCACAAATAGTTTTTCACCATCATTAAAACTGACTCTTGACTTGTCGGTCGGCAAACCCTCATAAACTTTGTGTCATCTTATTTCTGACATCTGATTAGTTTTTTTGATTAACACATCTGAGAAGGAATTCAAGGTCAACTTGACTTTCCCTGTCACCTCCTTAACGTGGCGTGAAACCAGTAATACATTCTGTTTAATGGAGTGACACAAGGCATCGCTGTGGGCTGGGCCAGACGGGTTTGATCGTGACCATCGAGCCAGAAAGTTGGTGCTGAGCGGCAGAAGGCTCACCAGGAGCCCTCCTCTATTTCAATGCGTGGCCTGACAGCCAGCATTTTGCTGATGGGGACCTAATAAGGCCTGGCGTGGAATGACCCCCGGTCCATGCCTGCTGACAGCCTCCAACGCCACCTCCCCCCTCACAACCCTCCTACCTCCACCACCCTGCTTGAGCCATCAGGCGGCCCCTTCATCAAGGAGGCCCATACGTCTCTCCACATTGGGCCAAACTTTGACTCTTATCATGGAAGGCCATTGCTCATGTCAGATGGGCTTAATGACTCAATCTATCCGTTCAAATACAGGGGACGGCAGAGCTATGCTAGGAATGGGATTGGGCTTTGGCAGAGGGGAGCGGAGCGTGTGTGTCTATGGGGGCGTGTACTCTTTTCTTCAAAGAAACAATTTAATTATTTCCTTCCAGGAAAACTATATTATGTGCTTTTTTGAAGCTGGAATCCAAATAGACATAACACCCAACCCGACATCCTTGGCAACACAAAATACAGTGAAGTTATAGTTAGCAATTAGTCAAGACATATACAACAAATCAGCTGGAGTGGAAAAGGCAACCCAATTAACAGACCTATTTTATACAGAAATGTATACATTTTTAAGGCATTGTTAGAGAATTTGGTAAATATGCTTATTCAGGTTCTTGTCAAGAGTTAGATGAGAAGATTGATACAGCAGTGTCTGTACACTAATTATGAAGCCAGAGCCAGTAGCAGGTTAGCTTAGCTTAAAGAGTGGAAACAGGAAAAAGAAACACCTCTAAAGCTCACTAATTAACATATTGTATCTTGTTTGTTTCATTCAAACAAAAATGGAAGTGTAAAAACGACAAATTAAGGTTTTAAGGAGGATTCTGTGCCGGACTATTTCTTGGCCTGGCGCAGTGACTTCCTAGAGTCTGGTAACCCCATGGTGATGACGAGACTCTAGGAAGTCACTGCGCCTGCAGGGGGAAATAGCTAGCGTGGACAGAGCTAGACAAGCTTCCAGTCTTTATGCTAAGCTAACCATCTCCTAGGTCTAGCTTAAAAAGGTACCCAGTGGAGTTTTTGACCACAAGTAGTGTTATGGAGCAATATTTTGACATGTGGGTCCGTGTTTTGTTTGCTCTCATACACTTTCTAACTTTATGTTTTATGAGGAAGGAAATGACTTCAAGGATACACACAATGCATTTTGGTGAGTAACACCGAATGTAAACAGAAAACTTTTTTTTTTTTCCCATCTTGTATTTCCAGGTGTATTTTCAAAAATGTCAAACTATTCCATCAAACAAGTCTATACACAATCTTTGCATTTCCAAAAGAGGAAATGTAGCTATGAGCTTTTGATTTTTCTTAATGAGTGATTGTATTCATAACATACTTCTCAAAGGGTCAATTCACCCAAATCACAAACATGTATTTTATTGCTTAGAAATAGCTGTATTTAGCCATGCAGATAGTTTTAGTTTTATGTGCTGATGTTGTGAGATATCTGGCTCTAAAACATGTGGAGGTGAATGGAATTTTGATGGTGGTTCACTAAATATTACAGACACACGCACAGCACAGTGGTACAGTACATATACAGTTCTGATAGGGACTATTTCTTGAGTAGGAAGCAATTCAAAGCAAGGTCTGTGGAGACACTGTTTCTGGAAAAATCCCATTATCAACCTATTGTGCTTAATGAAGTTCTATTCATCTCCATTTTATTTGGGTAGAGGTTGAAATCTCAGAGACAATAACAAATGAAATATAAACTATAATACGTGGCTAGATACCACTAAAATGTGCATTTTTGTATTTAATTTGGGTGAACCTACCCTTTACAAACCACAAATAATATTCCATTCATCTCCATTGTATTTGGGTGGCGAATTAAAACCCACATTTTCTGCATGAATAGATACCACCAGAGATAAGAAGAACATGAACAAGAAGAATATGTCATTTTGTAATTTGGGTAAACAGACCCTTTAAGTCAAGAGAGACTAATGCACATGCCAGTGCTTGGTCCTCTTGAAGCTACAATACCTCCTGTGCACTCTGACAAGTAAAGTCTTGACCGAGCCCTGGGCTTTGCTAATGGAAGGCAGACAAAACATTTTCTTTGGTCGATAGCATCTGTTTGCAGTACAGAGTCGAACGGATATCAAGAGCGGTCGGTGCGTGAGAGCAAGGGGGTGGGGTGGGGGGTGGGGGGGGAGGATTGTGTCACATTGCAGACAAGTGCTAATGAATGTAAACATCGCTGTGATAAAGACAACACAGCATGGGGAAACATAGCCTCTGCGGAGAGGGTAATTTAATCCATTTTTCAAACGCCTCTCGCCTGCCACAATGCTCTTATCATCCTCATCATGGGAGACGTGAAAACAAGCTCGGGATGAGTTGTGTCAAAGAGACGGCAACAGAGAGGGAGGGGCAGGGAAGGAAGACCTCCTGTTGAGAACATGAAGGAGGACATTTTCACTGCGAGGAAGGTGAAGGACACCTTGGGGTGCTATCCACTTAATGAAAAAAGTGATGAAACTTTGGGGTTTTTTTTGTTTTCCTGATTAGGAAGCAGTGTTTTGGGCTGTGTGAGTCAGTGGGGAGCTGATTGAATTTGTCTTGGTTCAAAAACACAATTACTTGAGGGAGAAAGATAAAGATGCCTTCAATTAGCTCTCAGCTTCCACATATAAATATTACATGGTAAATTGTGTTCCTCATTAATAAATTCATTTTCTGATTTATTTGTTTATTTCCTGTTCCTTTCCCCTCTCTTTGTAGCAAGTATCAGGAGGCTATAGCACCTCTCTTTGTAGTGCTTATTTTCTGAATGCACCAGAGTTATATGTTTCCATTATCAGAGTGTGACATCAGCCTGTATAACAGTTAGACAGAGAGACTCCACCTACTGACCTGTAGCCTTTGTTGACCCTCATTAGTGAGGCCCCACACACAGCATCTGTGCACGAGGCAGTCAGTTAACTTAAGGCCATGTTAACCCCATCCATCGCTTCTTCCAGTGCAATTTTAACAAGTTTCATTTGAGAAACTGTATTCCTGCACAGTGTCAGCACTGAGGTTATTAGAGACACAGTAGCTGTGTTTACATGGACCCTAATATTCCACTAATAATCAGAAAAATAGCCCAATCAGAATAAAAATGCCTCATCGGCCCGATCGGAGGGGTTGTAAACCTTTGATAATCCGTTCAATAGGAAAATATTAGCACTTAATAACCATGTAAACACTCAATGCGATCGTTTCTCTCTGGTTGGAATAAATATATTATTTCTGCGCATGTTTGCCCCACGTGGGGGGAACATTAGGAGACGTAGAGTTTCCGGGAGGGACAGAAACAAAACTGGACTGTGGCTGATACAACTTTTTTGTTGGAGACCTCTAAAGATTAAGGGATTGTTGAACGCCTCGATGATCGAAAGGCTCGAAACAACGAGTTGTTCAAACAAGTGTTTGAAAAGATGAACGAAGAAACCTTCTTCTGCTGTTATATTTCTGGCAGATTAGACCACTGTGCACATTGTCAAAAGAGTTATATTCTGATTAAATGCTTTGGGGCATGTAAACACACATCGATCACTTTATTTAGCGTCCATGTAAACAATTGGAATCTCTAATCAGAATGATTTCATTCGGGTTGAAGAAATATTGTCCAGGTAACCACAGCTAGAGGTTTTGGTCTTGGACCTCCGTCGAACTTGAAATTCACAATGAAAAACAACACATCTTTTTTTTCTGCTGTAACAACCAAAAAAGGGGAACCATATTTCAAACACCAGAGACAATTACCACATCAATAATTCATTAAAAAAACATCCTTAAAATGAAACAAACAATATATGTGAAAACCCATAGAACACAAATAAAATATTTATTTTTTAAGATTAAATGGGCAATGCAAAATAAGCAGTTCTTACCAGTCCAATTCTTTATAATCAAACTGGGAATATTTTCATAACCTTGAAGAAAAACAAATCATACATCTATTAATAGACAAAAGAATCAATTTCTACTGAGGAAAATAAAGAGTCTAATAATACAGTAATACAAAAAATATCAAGTCAATGTTTTAAGTGAAAACCTTCAAGTAAATAGTATAATGTGACACAACATACTGTATGGCCAGTATTTTAATGCACTAACATTGAAGACGCATGTAAAAAGAAGATATCAAGTAAACAGCATAACAAAACAATATGAGGCAAAGACATGATAAATACCAAACAATAAAGTGTTATCAACAAATTTAATATTTTGATCATTTCTGCTTCTTTGATATCGAGAAGTACAAATTGCATCATGAAGAAAACAATATGCATACAGAACCTCTTTAAAACAGGAAAATAGAGGGATTAGAGATTTTCATTTTAAAAACCACTATGTGAAATATGGCATATATTGTAACATAACCTTTTAAAAAGATACTGTAATTTAAGAAAATCCAGTACTTATTTAGAAATATGTCTATTTCCATCATCCACTGATTTATTGTGACAAGTGAGCCATGGAAACAACCATGATAACTTGCATGCGATCGATTATTCACACCATGTGATACTTATTCAATGCAGCTGACATTTGAATTTGTACCCTCAAAGTACTTAATTTGTCAGTCAGTCCACATTCAAAATAAAATCAAACTGTGTTAACCCCAAGCAGCCCATTTAGATTGTCAATGACATCTAGCTCTTGTTCCTACAGATGTTAACTTGGAAAAAAGCCAAAGATATGTATTGAAATGTAGTGTTTATTTTGCACTGCATTTCACAGCAATGTGTTTAAGTCGACAAGCTTAATAAAACGACGTGCAGTACATCATTAAACTGTAGGAGGAGGAGAGTGTGAAGGGGACAAGGACAGATGGAAAGAATGCAGAGCAACACTATTAATTTGAAGGACAATATTCTTTTTGTTTTTTCTTTTTAGTTCTCCACCCAACGTGTTAACAGAGTCACTCATCACAGGCCAGACGTGTTCTCTCGGGGGCATCCACAGGGATGTCATTTCTCATGGCCTCTTGGAAAACACAATATACAAACTTTGTCATAAGGCGGGACCACCTAGTGAGAGAGAGAGAGAGAGAGAGAGAGAGAGAGAGAGAGAGAGACAGCAGTCGCTGTTCACAAAGTGCTCCATTCAGAGAAAAGGCTTGTGCAAAAAAAACATCCACAACATGATGAGGATTGTCATGTTGAAACAGCTAGTCAGACCACTGGAAAAACATTTGAGTTTGAAAGTTTGAGTTGTCAGTAGTTATGAGGCTGCCCATGGAATTAGCCAGGTTAATGAGCACACTTCACAATTTACACTGAATTAGCAGTTAATGTTAGTGCACCTGTAAACCTGTACCATCTAATGCAATCCAGTATAACAGCCTTGCAATAAATCCTATCATCATGGTTTTGGCCTGCATTATATTGAAAGGTATTTCTAAAATGTTTAGCATGCTAATACTGTATGCTCACAATGCTAACATGCTGATGTTTAGCAGGTATAATGCTTACCATGTTGACCATCTTAGCTTAGAGTGCTATAATGCTAACAGTTGCTAATTAGCACTAAACACAAAGTACTTTAGTAGTTTTGGACAAATTACAATTTTGACCTGATTATGATGAATCATTAAGGGATCCAAAGTTATTACAGTTCCTCCTGAGGGGAACAGAAATGTCTGTACCAAATTTCATGGCAATCCGTCCAATTCTTGTTGAGATATTTCAGTCTGCACCAAAGTGGTGGACCAACCAACTGACCAACATTGCCATCAATCGAGCCACTCTAGCAGCTTAAAAAACCTGAATAGAATTAAACTATAGACTTAAATTGATTAAGTTTCACATATTAGCTTGTAATACATATTGTACAGGTTTTCCTGTAATTTTATCCTGTTATAAACCTGTAATAACTGATCTTTTGGCCACATGGGGGCAGTTGTGAACACAACATTGACATATCACCTTTTAAGTTGATATGGGGAACTTGTTAGCAAACAACAAAATTTTCATTCATTTGGAGTCCTGTTTGTGTCCACCTGATGAATGTAAGTCCAATATTCACTCTCTTTTAGCTCTGTTTTTGGTCTCTACCAACTCCTGAGGGAAATATCTGACTCTTGCTAAATGCTCCACTATGTTCACCAGCTAGTCGCTAACTGTGTCTGTCTGCTGTTTGGTGCTGAGCAGGTAGCGTACAGTGGGTTTTTAGAGCGGTTTCTCTGAAAACAGCTGCCTGAGAGCGGTGAGAGTGAACCAGAACAGTAAAGCTGTGGGCCGGAGAGCTAAACAATGAGCTGAAACTCATTATAAAGCTCTGTAAAGCCGAGGGGAGCTGCAGATTCGGGTGATAATTCTCTGTAGTTTCATCACTTTGAGAAACACCTTTCATATTACACACTGTCATTTGATATATTGTTATTATAAAAATATTCATTATAGTGCTTTAAGCTCATTAACTTATTGAATCCAAAAATGTAAAGGCTCCAAGTTTAATAATTCTGTAATATCATCATTATCAGAAGGTATTTTACTTTTGCTTTTCTCTAACTATGTTTATTGTTAGGCACCAAAATACCAAGGCAAATTAAATTCCCTGTATGTGAAAACCTACTTGGCAATAAACCCGATTCTGATTCCTTGAATATTGTTATGACTGTAACCTCTGATAACATTCTCATTGTATTTTGTCTAACCTGCAAGCTGTGACAGGATGGTAAAGTTTAGACTGCAATGTTAAGATGCATAGCCTTACCTCAGTCAGCTCAACTTGATCTGTGCGATTATTTAACCTGACACAAAGTATGGATTGCAGTAGGTAGGAAGGATAAAGGAAATGGCCCCTAGAGTTGTTGCAACCTTTCAGAAATCTTAGATGCTTACAGACTTACATGGCATTGTGCTCACGCAGACTCATTTTGACATTTGGCATCTCATTTTGATTGCTGCCTGAACAGATGCAGTACGAGTGGATGGAATTAGCGTGGACTGATTTGGATGTGATTACAAAATAACACTGACTGTGAATGTGATCCAGAGGAGGAAAAAAAAATGAGGATAATCTTTTCAAAAATAACATGCAAATCTTAATGGATTCCTTCTATCTTTCCCCGTTTAAGTCATGTGTCACAGCTTGTGTGTTTTCAACGTGACCGATTATAATCACAATCGCACAGCAACACCAAAAGCGCATGTTTGACATTGCCAAACATTAACAAGAAAATAATCATAACTGCAAGTGCTAATATTTGCTCACAGAGTCCATGTTTTATTCATGGGACATCTGCGCCACTTGGAATCAGCCTGAAGCTTCACAACCCAAATAGGAATTATTCAATTAAGCTATGCAAAACTGATGGCCAAATGTTTGCACCTTTTATTTCATTTTTCTCTTTTGCAGCAGCCCAAACCTAACCCCGTAACAATGCATCAATAATCTCTCAATGCTGCATCACCTCAACTGCCAATCAAAGAACGGACTGGGGCCGGTTTGCTTTCCTGATTTGAAATATTAATACAGGTTAGCCTTGTGAGATGCAAAAATGTAGACTGGGGCACATGCTGGCACCAGAAGCAAGGCCGCAGCTTGACAAGGCAAACAAGAAGTCCTTAAATAAATGATGAGTTTAAAGGTTTGGAGAGGCTCTCTGACATGAAATAACCAGTGTACAATGAGTGCAACCCTGACCCAAGGATTTCGACACAACCTCATCAGCACCCGTGGAGAGAAATCCTACATTTACGCACAGCTTGTGCCCCGCGCATTATACTGTACATAATCCTGGCACTGTCGGGGTCATACTGGCTTGAAGCGAGAGACAAAATGATAACGAGCCAGAACCCCTTCTTCACTCCCATTCTTTCTCTTTTCCCCCGGAGGAAAGGTTGCAGTGTGTGCTGCCGGTAAAACTGAAAACCACGTTTAACGCTGACAGGCTGGTTGCTCGTTCCATCAGTGCTGCGCCTGCACCATGCAATCCAAGCATGGAGAACAGGGAGAGTTACTTTAGAGGACAAATAGTGTGTTTGGCATAGCACAGAGACACATCCCACCCTGTTGTATGTCTTTGGGGGAGGAAAAAGAAGCTTACGCATGCAGCAATCGTTGGCATGTGGATACCGGATGTCAAGTAAAATACGTATCATTTTTACTGTATTGTGAGTTGATGTATTTCCTGGTCCCTTGAATATAGTGCTGATAGAATGAGAGGATGCAGCATGAATGGAGGAGCTGGCACAGGGAAGGCCCTCATTGAGCCCAGGCCATGGCTTCCAGGGATTTGTCCAGATGAGAGCTGAACAGGCCTGAGGATCTGCTGGAGCCTTCCACATCCCAGTTTGTGTGAGTGTGCGAGTGTGTGCACGCAGGCGGACATGCCTCAGAGGGAGTGTAGACTTGGTGCTTTTTCCAGTTCTGACCAAAATGTTGAGGGGCTGTACTGTCAGGGGAAAGCTAAAGAAGTGGGGTTCTGCTTCAGTTTGATAGACATGGGAAGGTGAAAGCTGATCCAGTATTAAATTCAAAAGGCCTCTGAAGACAATGGATCTGTACACATGGGCAAAATCAGACAGGTCTGTACACCAAACACATCGGCAAAAACATATCATACACAGCTCTGGCAGTTAAACCTCTTTTCCACACAGCATTGGACTCAACAAGTAATATTTTTACCATTTGATAAGCCCTGCCCCCCTTAATTACTGTTCCTACGCCTGTCAAGCTCTCTGTACTTGCTTGTCTCACTGGGTGTCGCCCAATGAGACAAGCGACCTGTCCAGGATACACCCTAGACAGGTCGCCAGTCAATCACAGGGCTGACACAGAGACAGACAACCATTCACATCCTACTGGCAATTTAGAGTCACCAATTAACACAACCACGTCTTTGGACTGTGGGAACAAACCGGAGCACCCGAAGTAAACACAGAGTTCATGCAGGTTTTTAAGAGTAAGATTAAAGTAAAAGCACTTTTCAAGCACTTTTAAGGTACCTAAACCAAAAATTTCCAGACTCTCAAAGCTTTTATCATCACATATAAGATGTTACTATAAATGCGATTGCAAAAAATAAAGTTTACAGAATTCCTTTATACAACAGCAATTATCTGAGAGCAGATGGTAGCCCTCACGGTGCGGAGTGGAACGAAAAAACCACCCCCATGTCAATCAATCTAGGTCTGGTTGGGTCTGATGTGAGACGCCAGGAGACAACAAACTAATATGACGACGGGATCATTTCATTTCAAATATATATGGTTTACATGAGTGATTGTGTAGATTAAACACCAGATTATGTTGAAAATCTAGCATTTGTCAAGGACTACATTCGAATTCAAGCATATTGCTAACCTTGAAAATATAACGGTTAAAATTAAGCATTTTCCAAACTTTCAAGACTTTGTACAAACCCTAAACATGGAGAGTGCGTGGGGAACATGTAAGGTCCACACAGAAAGGCCCAAGCCAGCCAGAAGGGTTGAACCCTGAACCTTCTTGCTGTGGGGCTGCAGCATAAATGTACCTGTTAATGTCACTTGGTTCCAGTTAGATGGTCCCTACTTCTTGTGTGGTCCCTACTCTTCCAGAGCTTGACAGGCCTGCTGTGCCTACAGTAGTTTTGGTTGCTAGGCTGTGAATGGACAATCGCTGGGATTGGTTTAGCAAATGGTCAATTATCCAAAGTTCAAACTACCACTGATTGAGGAAAGATATGTCACTTGGCTGTGTCAAAATGAAAGCAATCACCATTATGAATAAATAAGAATAAACATTTTGAAGGGTGTGAAACAGTGACATGAGAGATTTTAAAAAACATTTTTGACAAATTGGAAGGTGTTACTCACCTTTATGTGTTCACTGATCACTCACTGATGCTCAATCTCCCAGCTAGCTGGTGGCTTGCCAGACAATAATGAACAGCAGCAACCAGGGCTAAGCAAACAGAACATTTTAAAACCTGGTATATTCTGGCATTTCAAATGCCAAAATATACCAAAAATTTCAATGGTGAAAATACGGTTTTCCATTTATACAGCTGCACATGAATTACATTTCTGTCTTGGTTGTTTTGGCACTATAAGGACAAAATGTCAGTCCTCTGAAACTGAAAGCACTTTTTTCTTTTACTTTTTTAACAATGCAGTGCCAAATTGGGGAAAAACACAAAAAAAATCTATACAAAAGGAGTGCCTTGTAAATATACTCAACCTATTTGTTAAGGATTAATCTCACTTCATTAGACCTCGGCTGTATCATAAGCTAAACTTCCTCTAAGCCACAGAAATGAGCTCTTTGTTGACTGTTTTTGTCATTAAATTCCCTTCACCCTGTACATCGTTTCCACCTAAAAGCAGAGAATATCAGGCAGAGAAAAAAAAAAATCAATTACACCTCGCACTTCTGTGTGCATGTCAGGGGCTTTTCAGCATTGGAACCTAATTAAATTAACCTCAAAGGGAGAGGGACTGGCAGCGCGGCCAGGGCACTCGGTGCACGTCCGATGATTAGCGCATCGATTTATTAAAATGGGCCAGCCAGCCAGCCAAGACAAGACCCTTTACCCGCCGGGGTCTTGTTTACTCCAAACTGAGATAGCTAGAACCGTTCTGCTCTGCACTCCTTTGCACTGCATGGAGGAGTTAATTAGTGGTGAATGAGCAAGCATTTCTGTTAGAGCTGGATATAACAGGCACTGCTTTGTCCACAGTGGTGTGGCAGTAATGAACGTCCAACAATTTAGCTTCTGGATGTGTTCTCGCAAGACTGGACTTGCACTTAGAATGACAAGAAAATGAAACCTTAAACATTTTGCCATGTAGTTTGTGTTAGCTGTGGCAGTGTGATGAAAATAAAAATGAATAGATGGAATTGAAACTAGGTCCCACAAATCCGACTTTCTCCACAAAATCAAGTTGGAATCATGGAACCAAAATGTACATGACAACATTTTGATGTACAAAACCCTGTCTTTCTGTCTGTGTGTGTCTCTCTCAACCCTTTATATACACACACATACGTAACACACTGATATGAACGGATCCAACAGGAACATGGGATGTTGACACAACAATACAGTAGTAAGTCACCGTGAACTAAACCAGGAAAAGGTAAGCAAACAGCAGAGGTCACAGGTTCAGAGCCCAGTGGCCCCGTTATCCTCAGAATGGGCCTCCCAAAGAATCTGCTGCCACAGTGGGTCATCTGGATATCCTGGCACTGACTCACTTTGTCAGCAAGCCTGTCACCATGAGATGAAGAGGGACTTCAGGCTGAGCTGGAGAACTCGTAACACAGACACTTTTTGCACACATCAACAAGAAGCACAAACCACAATGTGGCATGATAAAAATTTATATTTTTAAAAATTAAATTTTAAGATGTCACTTTGGACACAATTTTAATGGGCAATATTCACTACTTTATGGACCATATGATTAATCAAGAAAATAACCAGCAGATTTATCAATGAAGAAAACAACCATTAGTTACAGCCCTATATATATCACTAAGATTTCACAAAGCGCTTTAGGTCCTATGAATGGTTCTACAGTTCAGCACCTCTCGAAGCCTTTATCATCACATCTAAATAGTTACTATAAATGCCAGGAGACAACAAACAAATGTGACGACGGGATCGTTTCATTTCAAATTTTAAAAGATTTTTGGTTTACATGAGTGATTGTGTTGATGATGAAACACCAGATTATGTTGGAAATCAAGCATTTTTCAAGGACTATATTCAAATTCAAGACTTTCAAGACTTTGTGCAAACCCACGCATAAACTGGTATTAAACACAGAATGTATGGTGAGTATGTGCGCACCACACGCATACTTCAGACCATGCGTAGATGAGTTTTTCTAGACCAATGTGAGGGTAATATGACTTTTTCATTACTTTTTGTGATCAGTTTAACGTTGGAGGCATCACTTTATTTTGCTGTGTTGATCTTTTCATTTTGGCCTGGATTGTAAAACTCTTGGTACGTTTGGTTTGATATGAGTGCTGTAGATGAAACCATTCTGACGTTTAACGATGGTGATTGAAATATTACTGGTAGCTACAGATACAAATGGCAAATTAATGATATAGGTGCTGTAAAAAGCCAGAGCCCTGCGTAATGACCAAACATGACGACGGGTGCTCTGGCGTTGTTCGAGAGCCTCGCCGATGTGACACAATCCGTGACATTCCACTTCTTCTTTGCCGTTCTTTTCACTGACAGGTCTAAAGACTGGTTGAGCAGGCAGGCGTATGATGTACAAAAGATCCATTTACAGCTAACGGTGAGAGTGGAAAACAGGCTCATGCACGTGCGACTCCTTCCACAATGATTGAGGTTTACGATTGAGATTTTTCTGTCTGAGTACAGTTTTAGTTTTATGCATCTATCTTTCTGATCCATATGTAACCTCCTACAGTATATACATAACCTAGGTTTTTACATCTTTACACTCAGGCCCATCATTTCTCCACTATTTCAGACAAATATTTTAGATCTAAAAAGATGTACAGTATACTGTTTGAGCATTATTTTCAGAAGCTCAGAGCATGTCATTCAACTTGTAACACAAATCCACGATCTAATCTATCATTTCACGCTTTACAATGTCTCTATTGTTCATTGAAACAGTTTGCTCTTCCCCTCAGGCTATAGATTGTCTTAATTTTCAACTTTAAATAACCTTTGACTGACTGACTGACTGACTGCAATGAGCTGCATTTCCTATACAGCTGTGAACTTCTCTGTTACACATATTGGGTTGGTTGTTGGGTTAAGTGAGTCTGCTGACACTTGGTTTTTGTGTGACCTCCTGATGACTCATGACCTTTGGCTCCTGCCCTCAAAACAATACAATTACAGAATCACCCCAAAAAAAAAGGTGTAAAACGGGCAAAAAGCAAAATCAGTCAAAACTAGTAAAGTCTTACTTATTTACAAGCTCTGCTAAGTTTGTTTAGCTTGTCTCAGGTTAAGCTGCTTATCTGCAGCGTGAGGAATGTCGAGCCTATGGGTCATTCCATTTATGCTGTTCGAAGAAATACTCCACTGGACAATCCAAACATTGTACAAGTGCAACCAAAGTGCCAAGAGAATGGGGAGATCCCAGGCATGAGTGTACATTTAATCTTAAAACAACATTACCATTGATACTCGTGTTTAGATATATCCTTTAGCTCGCCGTTATCACTCACAATTATGATATTGTTTGGATTCCCACATTGCTGCTCGTATTTCCAGTGGACTGGCAGCACACTGATGGAGGGCCTTCCCCTGGGGAGTCTAGAAACGCAGCCGTTTTCAATGTGTCTGATCCTGCTCCCCTCTCCTGAGCTGACTGTAATTGGCAGCCTCTCCTCGTCATTGAGTTATTACATTTCCCCTCTCGGCTATCCCACGTACCCCTGGGAGCACTTCATACTGTGAGTGAGTCCCGCGAGTCCCCCCTCTGTAGGACACAGAGGACCTGCAATATAGTCGTCCTCATGGTAACAGAAATCTTTCTCTGCCTAGCTTCTCTCTCTCTGACTCTCCATAATAGGCCATCAGAGTTTTCCAGTGTATAATGAGGCATTAAGTGGAAAGTAGAATGGCGCCAAGCATTATCATTCTGAGATTCCTGAATGTCCACAATTAATGTACGAGGGTGGATATTTTACATTTTGAAAAGAGAAGAAAACAATAGTGTGCTAATGCATTAGCAAAAGGGCTTAATGCCTTAGCTCTTCAAAGACGCCGCCGCACAAAAAAAAAAAAAAGGTGCAAAAAAGGTTCACTTTTCCACAGGATGCAGGTCTCTTTCAACTTGACATCTCTTTTGAGTGGTTTTTATGATGTGGCGGCACAAGGATGATTTATTCTCCTCTAAAGTCATCCGAAGTCGAAAATAAACACAGGTTCAGTGGCTGCCGGTGTCACTGCTAAGTAAACACAGACCTGCCTGCAATTAAAGTCCCAGTTTCCTCCTGCGGAGCTGACGTCTTGGTTGTGCAGGAGCAGCAGGAGGCCACAGTCCATTTCTCGCACTTTTTCCTCAGGAATAATTGCCAACACTGTTTCGTACGATTAAGGGTTCCATAATCGCACAATTTCCATATTGTTGACTCATACTTGGAGACGTCTGCAGTGGCACAAACTGGTAATTGAATGGGAAATGCAGATGCAATTATCTAGTGTGCAATAACTTGTGAGAAAAGTGTCTGTGATCAGTATTTCCACTAGTTTTAGGCTCCAGACTGAGACCTGACACTCACCATACGTCCGCCTCACTGTGTGCATTTAAATCAGCGTTCCTGCTCTGACTATTGCAATCAGTAAAGTAAACAAAACCGGGGGTTCCTCTTCATGGAGGCAATGTACAAACCTGCACTGGTCTCAGAGCCATGCTGTGTGCTGAAAGAAAGAGCACACATACAAAAAGAAATGTGGGCATTATTAGTGCAAGCACATGGCAGTGGCAAGGGAGAGAATTCAATTAATTATTATCTTTAGTAAGAAAACAAACTCTACAAATGTATGTATCTAGTAAGACTAACACTAAGTAAATGCTACAGTATGATCCTGCATCAGCCTCTGCACTTCAAGTAGACTCCTGTTGATTTAACTTGCAACTTGAGAAAAGAACGTTCTCTTAAGACTAACAGTGCAGTGAGGCCACGAGTTCCAGGTGAGACCCTGTCATTATCCATAACTAAACTGCAGTCTAGACGACATTGTATATGAGAGGGAAAAGACAATTAAGGAAGTTTGTCAGACACACAGCTGGGGCATGGATTGGTGGAAAAGAAGATGCAACTTGATATATAAAAGGAAATATCCACACTAAGGACCTCCTGTGTGGATACTAGCAGGTCAAACAAAGACACATTGAGAGGAGAAGCATTTAACCATAAAACAGATTTACAGTAAAATATTTCTGTACTGTAGCCTGAACCAACCTTATCTTCTATTAATTACATTCATATGCGACTATTTAGCATTATCAAAATATATTATGTCGAAAAACAACAAGTACGATATATGAAGATTATGTAATTTTTTAAAAATTGGTGAAGGAAAGATCACAGTCATGTTTAACAATGAGTCCAGCTGTGACTCAAGGCTGCAGTAGTAAAGGCAAAGTGATTTACAGCCAGGGGATGTGTGGATATATATACAGCAGTGGTGGCTGGTGACAGGAAGAAAACCAATTCACAGTGTCATGTTATTTTACCCCAAATCCTTAAAATAACTTAAAAATCACAATAAACTTGACTCGCCTGAACATCCTCCATGCTGTGTAGCCCATCGCCCATACCACAATCCAGTCCTGGGGGAGCGGAGTGCAGCAGCACCGTAGTCCCGCTGTGGGTCCAGCCAGGACATCTGAGGCAGCGAGGCCCGAGGCTGCACCAGCAGAGCGGACCTCTCCATCTGCTCCCCGGTGGCATCCTGCCGCTGCCACAGTCCCCAGTCCAAATCCATTCTCGCCATTAGCTTAACTGTCCTTCAGGGCTGTTACAACAAGCTAATGCTGTGTCTCAAATCGCGTACTTCCGTACTTACACTTAATATTTTGAGTGCATAAGTGCGTTCACACTGACAAGTATGGCAAAATGCAGTATACTATGAGTACCCGGATGATGTACTCATAACGGCCAGAAAGTTGAGTGTGGAACGCTGCACACTTCTCACCCTCAACGGTCGCCATCTTGGCTACATAGCGGAAGGGAAGACCACCAACGTATGAAAATGGCGGCCGCGATTGTTACGGCTAAAAGTAAAAGCACGTTCATTTTTTATTCATTTTTAATATAACTGAATTGAAGTCAAGTGAGAAAACAAGCTGGCAGATATTTCGGCGTGCGGCAATCACGGTAAAATGTTGGCGATAATGCTCCGCCCGGTTGCAATCCGCCATTAAAAAGAAGAAGAAGAAGACGCGGTCAAAGGTTGCGATCGTAATTTCCGGTAAGCGCACAACAGCAGTATTCGATTTGAGACAACACTACCCTGTCAAAATGAACGCACTACACAAGTCAGTACATAGTGTACACAGTATACTGCATGTGAGTGTACTAACAGAAGTACGCGATTAGAGACACAGCATTACTGTTGTGTTGGCTAACGCAAGTAGTTAGCTACTGCTATTTGGACATTATTTTGAAATTATCATTGGACCAATGTCATGTCAATATTGTTTTCTGGTTGTTGATTGGTCAGGGACATAGTACAATAAATTGATATGAGATCCTGCCTTAAGGAGGACAGCAGGAGGCCGCCCTCCTCTGCCCCCCACTACCACTTCACACAGACTGCCTTTCCCCTCCTGCCTGCCCTGCAGGTCTCGCTGTTGATACTTGTAGTCTTCAGCCCCAACCAACACTGACTCAATTTATCATATTTCGCGTTGCTCCTGGTGGAGCGACAAAAGGCTTTATACAAGTTTTCATATATGCAGTAGTACTCCCCTATAAGAGACCTATAAACTCAAAACCCCAAATGTCAACCTCATGGTTGAGCTAGAGGAAAATCAGGGGATCACCTAACTCATTAGGATTCACTAGCAAGGTTTCCATCCAAATGTACTGTAGCACAAATTTTAGCCGAATTTCGAGAAAATCTGCAAAAGAAAATGAGAATTAATACGCATTTCCATCCACTACTGTTATGCAATTATTAGGAATTGGGGGCACCAATTTTTCCAGTCGGGTGTCCTTAAACCATTGCAGGGGAAGAACACAAGATGACGTAATTAAATGAGCACCAGTCAAACCTCAAACGGTGAAAAACTATGTAGAAAACACGATGGAAATGTGTGTTTGTTTCATGTATTAATTCGAGGACCGTTACAGTCTCCTCATCACTCCACACAGACCTGATATTTTTGTCTGCGGCTATTTTTCGTCCCTTCAGTGGAGCGGAGGCTTCAGTGGACGTTTAAGTCACATGCTTAACGTACATCATGATTTATTCGCTAAGTCTGTTTCTATTGCAATTTGTTGCATCTTACTTTTATCGATAAACCAACTTTTCCACCTCAGCCAAGCGTAAAAACTTTTTTGCAATATTTTGAGATTTTTTTGAGATGTTCTGCGTTTCCACTCTGTTTTTTTTTTTTAATGAGCAAATTGAAAATGTGCATAAAAACAAGTGGAGGGAAACACACCCTCTGTCTAGGAGCCATGAATATCTGTATTCAGTTTTGTGCTAATCCATAGAGTAGATATGGAGATATTTCATTGGATAAGTGAAAACTTTGACCTGTTGGTGCTAGAGAAAAAGTGCCACAATGGATATTTACACCAAATTCAAATACATCCACTAGCAGTTGAGCTATTTAAGTCTGGACCAAAGTGGTGGTGGACTGACCGACAGAGCAACAGTGCCATCCCTAGAGTCTTGCTGCAAGCATGGCTAAAAATTATTGTAACAATATCCTCTTTTATATACATAATGGCATTAAATAACATCCACTTTTGTTTAATTCAACACATTTTGAACATGACTGTAAAGTGGTACCTGAGCTCATCTGATATGGCTGTGGGAGTAAGGTTGGGAAGCATCACATTACTTTATACATGCTACTGAATGTTGCTATGCAAATTTAATCCCTAATGCATATTTTATATCATCATAATTCATAGGATACAGGGTTGCCTTGAAAGACCAGAATGCAATGCAGCCACAAGGATTGTTAGTGTGTCTTGTGGGCAAACCTGCTATTCTTCACACTTAGACCATAAACTGAAGCAGACGAGGCAGATTTAAGTGATATATAACATAATAGCTTATCAGGCTTCAACACAAAATAACTTTGTGGAATGTATTGAACATTAATTGATTGTTAGGGTGTCAAAGAGCTGGTTATTAGTGACAGCTGGTGGCTAGTAGACCTACAAGTAACTTGTTTGGAGGTAAAAATGCAACATCTTAAATCAATGTGCTGATATGAAACACACTGAAGTTACAAAGACTGTGAGGCTGACAAAGCTGACTCAGTTTAATCTTTGTCAGTTTAGAGCAAATGTGGTCACTCTTTATAAAGAATTATGTAATTACTTAATGCCTTTAATTCCATAGTACTAAAAAGAGTGAAATCATGACATTTACCCTGAAAAGCATGGAGTCACCACCCTATGATATCAAGCTGCAAGCCCAGTTTTTGTCAACTGGGGGAAACATGCCAGTTTACATCACCTGGAATGACGCAGAGTAAGAGCGCAGAGCTAAATGGAGTTAATGGAGTGTAGCAAGAAATTCATCTGCCAATTCTCTGCCATCTCGACTCAGGTCTCGAGTCTGGATTGAAATGCACACAAGTGAGGTGGAGAGAATGAAACAAGGACAGGCCTTGTTTCATTCTCTCCACCTCACTGACTTCCATGTCAGCACTAAATGACTGAATAACAAATGACCAAAAAGGCTCCTACGAAGGTCTACGTGGATAACAGACTCAACCTCTGAAGAGGTAATCAGTGAGGAATTCAGGCAGTTTGGCATCACTACTGGTCACTGTTGACTTTTCAAAAGAATGCACAGTCTATGTGTTGTAGTTGATGACTTTCCACAAAGCTTCATCTCTTCATTACAGTAATAATGAATGTAGGCATGAATGGTAAAGGTTCTTGCAGCTGAGGGGAGCTGGAAGGCAGGATTCGGCCACTACTCCTGACCTGTCAACTGGAGTCACGCTTGAGGGTTGAACCACCTTTGTGACATCTTCTCCTGACTTTATTTTACTTTATCAGGGACAATGCACTTTAATTGACATTGCTAAGATGTAAATGTGGGTATTCGTTGGGTATGGGGCGTAAGATTCAAGCTGCGTTCGTGCTATTGTATATCTACATACTGTAGAACAGGTTGTAGTCTGATTCTTATTTTTGGTGATTTTGGTGATAATAAGCAGTTTAAAACAGCAAATGTAAAATCTGTTGTGTTATACTGTATATCAACAAATAATAGAGAAAGACATTTATTTTCATGAGCCGATGACCACCTTGCTACTTAAAATACTATTAAAAATATGTTGTTCCAGTCAGCACATTAAACAATCTGAATATTTCTACCACAATGTAAATGAATTATGCATCTTTCTATGCACCCAGTGCTCTTCAACATGTCTTCCCTGCACAGGAACTTAAGCCTCTGTGTATCATACAAGTGGAAGTTATGCAATGTGGGAAAAAAAGAATTAGAAGAAAAAAAAGAATCCTCTCCCATCTGTTACAACTTCCCACTACATGTCTGAGGACTCTCTTTCTCTAACATCTTCAACAGCAGACAATCCACAAATCACCGGGTCATATTTCATCATCAGCTGCTGGTCTGTTCCACGCCTGTCTTCTCCACTGTGGCTCAGTGACATGTGGAGAGAGAGAGAGCGAAGAAGAGAGTGAGAGATATTGGAGAAACAGGCCACATGCTGTAGATGGGTGTAAAGAGAGTACTGTATGCGTGACAGAAGTGGTGTGAGCTTCTGCTGAGAAAGAAAACATTGCACTTATTTTACTGTCACGGAGTACGATTGCAGTCAGAAAATGTCAAGTCATGAACACTTGGGTCACCCAAAATGAACGGAGGGTGAAGCATGTACAGCAGTATCAGGGGTGACCAGCAGTGCAGATGCCCCCTTATACCTTAGCTTGGGTGTCTTCCACAGATATTCAGTATATTGATATTTTATAATAACAATGTGTCAAATGACAATGTGAAAGGGGTCGCTCGTAGCAGCGATTAACCTACAGAGAATTATCACCTGAATCTGCACCTCCCGTCGGCTTTATGGAGCTTTGTAGCGAGTTCCAGCTCATTGTTTATCTGTCATGCACGCATCTTTACTGTTATGGTTGACTCTCACTGACACTCACTGTCTCACTGACCCGTTTCCAGTGAAAAAGCTCTAAAACACAGCTAAAAGAGAGATAATATTGGACCTAGTTTCATCAGGTGGCCAGAAACACGACTCCAAATGAATGATAATGTTGCTCCATAAGTTCGCCATATCGTCATAACTTTTTTCCACTGCCCCCAAGTGTTCAAATAAAGTCAGTTATTGCACGTGACTGCAAAAGTATAGCTAATTTAGGCTATTTAAATGGTTTAACTACAAGGCTAACATTGCGGTAACTATCTTGGAATAACACTCCGAAGTTGGAGATTTCCTTGTTCTTCCCATTCAGCCGACATTTTCAAAGAGGCTGCACAGCATTCGTTATGTTAAACGATTTGAAACATCTGTATCTTTACAACATTCAACATTTAGGAGGACCTGTCGTGCTGTTAGGTTTGTATTTCACCTGGAAAGTGGAAGCTAGTTAGCCTGGCTTGCTAATGTTAGTGCTGATTTCCACTCTGACTCCCGCTCAATGTTACGTTACGCTGTGTTCATCCCACACATATACACAGGACAAGGGTCTAGCTAGCATTAGCTGTCTCTCTTTCATGGGTCCATATATGGTAACAACAGATGAAAAGACAACAATGTTAGTCCTGCAACCAAAGCACTAACCCTACGATATCCTGCGAACACGAAGTAACATACACCATACGGAGTAACGTACGGAGTGCTCAAATCACAGATGGTGTAAAAGCAGCCGTTAACAACATTAGTCCCTGAGCTGGTTAAGTGCCTGTGTTGCCATTGGAATTAAAGTGATATTGCAAACTATATCCTGGTTTCTTGGCAATTTTTTTTAATTTCAGTTCAACCTTCATATGATCTTTATGGTTTTTGTTGTTGTTTTTAAAGGAATAAAAAAAGTTGATGAAAACATTAGGTGCCCTCATGGAAATAAGGTTTTATATTTGGACATCTGACTGTTTAATGGATGACATTTATAAGAAATAAAATGTAGAACACAATGTCACTGGTTAACCCTTTTATACTGTAAGTACCCATTTTGGTACTTTGTGCTTCACTTACTTTAATATTTGAATATGTTTTTATTGAGTCATTCATGGAGTTTGGAAAATCTGTTTGGCCATTTTGTTAAACTAATCCAGAGTATATCTTTCTACCACGATAATGCAGCAACTGCTACATACAGTATACGATTTCTGTGTTGGCAGATGTTTCTCATATTAAGAGTCAGCGGGAGGTTTTGGTTGCAGTTGGCAGCTGTGAATTATGTCAAAACTTAAATAAAAATAAAAAAATCATGACAGTCTCATGTATAAAAACATGTAGTTTCAGTGTTTTAGAGCAGATTCAGTTAAGATTGAGTCACAATGTGAAGTTGTGATTTTTTTTTTTCTTTTTGTAGTTAGCCAAATGCGGTACATAACAACCATCCTCAGCAACAGCCACAGCACCAGGTGCACCCTGCTTCTTAAATCTTTTACATGGTCTGGTGGAAAAATATGGATTTTAATAAGTCCCTTCAGGAGCAGTACAGGGCGGGAGCCTGGGAAAGTGGACTGACTGAGGTGTCCTGTGCATTACATTAGATTCCTTTTAAATGTTTCATACTGTAATGACAAACATGCAGGGTTTGAGCTTACTGAGCTGAAATCTGACCAACTTCCTTGCTTTGTTAATGTCAGGTAACCCTCACATTGTATAACACTACATGTGACCTTAAAGACCATCAAATTACTTCAGAACAAGTACAAAACTTCCTAATAAAAACTAAGTTGTGCATTTACAAAACCAGAAGGCCCAATTTATTGTTACCTTACACTGTAGCTCTTTGCACTTCAAATTTGATGCCCAATTTTGGGATGTACTATTCAGTACCATTTCCCTCACATGCTTGCTTAGCTTAAGCTTCTCAATTATTCAGGCTCGGATCAATACTCAACACACTCCTGTGAGGAAAAGCAGGAGGGAGAGACGAATTTAAGCCTGAATCTGGATTATGGATTTGTATCAATTTATGTGTGGCCACTCAACCAAAAAATCTGTGGAAAACACAGTGAAATACGGCTAAGTGGGGAAAGCTGGAAGGCTCAGAGCTTCTGTCCATTTTAACTCCTTGTTCTTCAGTGACCCTTTTTAGCTTTGGCCAATTATTACACCAGCAGCCTTGGTCTGTCAAAGGCGCCTTTCTCATTAGCCTGTCCCCAGTTCACTCCACAGGCTTAATGAACAGGGCCTCCATTACCCAAGTTTACCTCCAACTTTAACAACAAGGCTGTGTTAAGAGCGCATACTGATAGACAAGGACAAGTCACACATCAATGGCATCCCTAACAAGAGAGAGAAAGACGAGAACTGTCCTTTTATGAGTGGGTTAAGTTCACATGGGAGTAAAACTTTTATTTAGGGATTTTAAAAGGGGATTTGTTGGGATTTCCTGTTATGGCTTGGCTCCCCCTAGTGTTGTTTGTGACAACGTCCATGTCACACCATATTCACACCTGTAGGTGAAACATCGGTTATTAATCAACAACTTTATCAAAAAATGACACTTGCCAGATCTTTAAAGTACACATAAGGAGAGTAAATAGTTGATAGAGCAACGTAGAGTCTCTACGTTTAACTGACACTAACTACTGTGCAGACAATTACACACACACACACACACACACACACACACACACACTTTCATCATATAAGGTAAGTGGGACAAACACAGGCCTGATAAGCAAAGTCTCCAGACCACTTTTTGTTGTCTTGGACCTGATTGTCTCAAGTCTTGAGCCTTGTGTGGGTCTTTGTATGCTGTCATATGTTGAAACAAAGAAATCGAAAAGGAAACATTTTTCTGCAACAACACTTGACAGGATCATAGTCTATCCAAACTCTTAAGGAATCCAAAATTCTCATCAAGACATGCACATTTTTCACTGCCCGTTTCGGATGATTTTGACATGGCCTGGCTTCCTTTTTGACCTTGTCTGGACATTTTGCGTTAAATCCATTATTGCATCATGGTTTTGCATTATCCAATTCTAAGTGTGTGCTCATCTGTCGATGAGTGTGGTGTAAAATGTGTATCCATACGTGTGGTTCGTATCTTTCACCAGTTACAGAAATGTTCCTCCCTCGCTGGCTGCACGCAGCAGTGTGGCCTCAAACCGTGGTCCCACTCTCCGCCAAAGCCAAAGCCAGAATTAGAGATGGCGGTGAAGCCTACCACGGGCCCTTGTTGTATTTAGATTGGCAGACGAACAGCAGCTTCACTCAAGCCCTGTTTACAAAGGGCTCCCATCCACATTTGTGGGAATCGTGCCTGTAAGGCTCACGTAAACAAAGGCCCTGAAAGGCCTGTCGCTCTCTTTCTCTGCCTCTCTTTTAGACAGGCATCAGTCCAATAATGTGATGTTTTGGTTTAAAATTAGAGGAGGAACTCTCTTGGAAATGACATCTCTCCATTTCCCCACAGTTTGATTGTTTGCAGTCACAACGTAGGGAGTCGGTTTTCAGTTTTTACTGGTTTGGTTTTAAAACCATTTCTATAATTGAGATGAATCACAGTGCAATAATCGCTTCAGACTGCATGTGTACAGTATGATATGACTGTTAATTATGGCGTGGTAACTGACAGTTTCTCAAATGCATTATGTTGTACTTGGGATGACAGACAGTCCTTCAAATCCAAATGCAGACACAAACAAACAGATATGTCTCCCTCCTACAAATCCCGTCACTGTTTTGAGCAGGCTTGGGATGACACAACTGCAGTTCCTGCTCTAACTTTGCCTCATATTTTCAACATTTTAGCTCTCAGTTCCAGACAAAATACCAAAAGCGAGATCATAGCACAATGATTAAAGGAAAAACCCAAAATGAAAAATAATAACAGAGAGAGGGTTTAAAATAGAGTACGTTAAAATACATGGCAGGGAAATCCTATCCCCGAGAGAGGGTCAGACATGTAATTTGAAAAAAGGCAGAGTTAAATGACATGTAGGGAGTAATTATGGAGTCCGAATAGACAGAATGAACTGAAATAATAAAATACCACCTAGGCCTGTCAAGAGTGTTCTGTGGACCGAGGGAAAGTAGCCTTGGGTTTAAAGAAGGGCAGGCCACCACCCATCCCTTCTCTCTCTGGCCTTACGGGAATCTATAAAGAGCATTTAACTGTGCTTTGATCACATGGGACACACATTAAGCTATAGGGCTTTGCAAAAGAGTTGAACTAAGGTTATTGTTCCCGTAAAAGCATTTGAGTGTTTTCTAGACATTTCACCTAAAATAGAAATCATCTAACTTACTATAATACAATTAGTTGTTTCAGAGGTTTTCTCCAAAAAAGACCAAAAAGTAACCAAATAAAGAGAGATAAAAACCATTAAAATGACAATGATTGAAGAAAGTAATTAAAACAAAGTGATCTGCGTCACATCCAAGTAAAATAACCTCATCTTCTGTTCTTTAATGCAAGGCCAAGACTAATCTTGTTTTAAGTTCAGGACACTGCACAGGAAGATTTAATAAAGCATCATCTTCATCATCATTAGCCTGTTGAAGGTGTTACTTCAAAGGACAGAGCACTTCATTTGACTCAATTCCCTCAGCCTGTCTGCAAATGTTATGAGTGTCACATTACCTTAAAACTGATGGATAGCATCCTCCTCCATCCAGAGCTGCTGCTCCATTATGGTGCTGTGGCTGGGCTGTGATTGATTGCAAGTGGACTCAAAGTGGAAATGATGGATGGGAGCGTGCAGTTTACCAATGGTGTGGTTGTTTATGTGATCATATTTCTAACCTTTTTATATTAGCACTGCGACGTGTGTGTCACTGAGGAGATGTGACACTGTTGAGGAGCTGCTTCTGTTGTGTTAAAGGAACATTTCACCAGTAATTTATGTGGACGTCCAGTCTGTGCTGGTGGTCTCTTTGAAATCAGCATCCTCCTCCTCCTCAGGATCTCCATTTAGTCACCAGTATGCAGTGCATGCGAGGTCCACAATATTGAACCAGGTGTGTTTACCTGGCTGTGTGCTTCTTATCACATCCGGCTACATTTCGGCCTGTCTAAAAAAAAGTGCAAACAGTCGCCTTTGTCAGTACTATAACAATACACAACAAATGAGCATAACTCCTTTTGTGACGTTAAGAAGGCAAATTTTAAGCAAAGTTTCAAAGCACATAAAACCCACTGCAGCCAATGACGCTGATTTGTTTGACGTTGGGGATCCAGAAAACAGATACGATTGCTGGTTTTTAGGAGTGGTCAGAATACTTGCCTGCATTAGTTCATGATTTGTGAACACATTGTTTTCCATGGTTTGCCCCCATGGTTTGCTCACATTACTTCCAATAAAGCAAAATCCTATTGGTACATACAATGATATTTCAGACATTTCAGTGTGCTTCAACATTTTTCAACATAGCAACAGTTTGGAGAAGGCCCTTTTCTGTTTCAACATGACAAAGCCAGACCCATAAAGAAATGTTTTTCCCAGTTTGGTGTGGAAGAACCTGACTGACCTGCACAGAGCCCTGACCTCAACCCCATCCAGCAACACTGGGATGAGCTTAGGAAGCCTTTCTGCCAGAAGTCCGCAACTGTAGCACTTGCCTTCATAGAAGAGGTGTATCTCATGCCGTCCAATGTATTAAACCCAACTAAATTTCCAAAATTAAGATAAATCCTTTTGTTGCCAATCTTTGTACGTCCAGTGTACAATTGGTGGGGCGACCTCATAGTCTCAAGCACTGAAAGTATCGTTTTGTTCCTTTTCCAGAAAAGTATTCCTTTTCCAGAAAATACACACACTCCACTGTGGGGAGAGTGTGTACTTTCAGAGCTATGGGTCTTCGGAGCAATGGGCGTTTGTTTTCGGGATAACGGGCTGTCAGACAAATGGGCTTTCGTTCCAATGGCACAATTTTCGGACTATTGGGATTTCGGAATAATGGGCCGTCAGAACAATGGGCAGTCCCCAAGTAAGGGGGGGGGTGATGCTTGGGTGATATTCTGAATACTGAAGATAATGAGATATCGATTACATAACACCACTGTTGCAGTAGCAAAGGTGTAATGTTATTACATAAAAAAGCTTGCACTATATCTTATTTCACTCTTAGTTAACACACTGTCCCTCTTATGTGTAAAGTAATTCCAAGTCCATATTTATGCACAGAAAGAATATTCAGTCTGAGTCACTGTCATGTACAGTATGAGCGTGTTTACATGGTTGTAAATGGAGGGCTGCAAAAAATACATTCAAGTTGAGTTCCACAATAAATCCTGTAGTGATGTTTGTATATCATGACAATGACAATGACAATGAAAATTAAGAACAGCTGGGAAAGAATATTTAGCATCCTCCAGAAATGGTCCAATCTGTTTCAGTGTTAGAAATGGCTTCACATTCAATACCAGAATAGCTTTTTTTTCCCCAGTGTAGAAACTGGAGTTTACATGTACAAGTGTGGCCCAGCCCTTAATGGTGCACACCCAGTGCTTATCTAGGATCAGCCCAGATTATGTTCAATCACAACACTGACAGCCGCCCTGGTGCCCACATCTCTCCTCTCATCTGTCAGTTAAAGGCACTGTGCATGCAACATGTGATACACTGGCCTAGCATGTCACTCCTCCAAATGGCAAGTAACTCAATTTTCCACAGATGGTTTGAGAGAAGGAGCGAGGGAAAACAGGCTGAGGAGATGTGTAGTTTTTGGCAAGAAAGGCAGTGATTCACATTTTGAGGAAATGATGAAGGGTAATTTCTCCCAATAGCTATGCCCGACTGTATTTTTGTCCTCATTAGCTTCTCTTAGTCAGGGATGTAGTTTAAACCTAAACTGAGTTTACCTACATTTTTCTGTGTGGTTTACCCACTTTTTCCATTTTTTAGAAATATATCATAGTAAGTTCTGTAATAACTGATGTTGTTGATAAAAGGATATGGTATTTTAGGAGTCTTTTTTTCTGAATACATAATAAATGTTTATACTGCTGCTGTTGAACTTTAACATTGCAAACTGTTGAAAGTAACCTAATTGTGAGACTTTGCTATCACCTAGTGGCCATATAGAGGCATAGTTTTAGTCTGAATAACCACATTTTTAAAAGAATATGGCCATGTTTCACTGTATTCTCAGGAGCAAATGTTTACTTAGTATAAGGGTAATGTACTGCGCTTAATATGCAAATAATAGAATAGACATATACATGTGCTATTTTAGTTAGTGAGTCTCTGAGTTATCTTGCAAAAAGCTTTATAGTGTGTACATGTCTGGGATTGCTAACCATTAATAACCAAGCCAAGCCTTTATTGACATTGGCAGGTAACATTACAATACATTTGACCGCTGTGCGTTCACACCTAACCAAACAACAGCAAGTGCACACACAGAATGTGGGTAAATGTGTGCATTAAATGCAGAAGTCCAGTCAGCATGTTAACACTGTCTACACTTTTATTCGCCTACGTGTCTGCAGAAAAGGTGGGGGGGAATATGAGAAGACTTGTTGCACTCCAGCCTAAGCTCCAGCAGCAGTTCTGCTCAGATTGATGGTCTTCAGGGATCAGCTGTGCTCCAGGTCTGGCAGCAGGAAAAGGCTCTTCAGGGAGACCAGCTTAATAGAGATAGCAGACTGTCTGGCTCTGTCTGAACGCTCGGCAGTAACGGGCTGAGATGGATTGGTGTGTGTGTGTGTTTGTGTGTATGTGCGTGCACCGATACACAAAGAAACAGACATACCTGGCGTACTTTTTTCTGGCTCTCCCCTGACTATGATGCGTGTCAGTCATATGTAGTAGATGTTTTGAAGCATGCTGAGGATAGAGTGAGTAGTAGTGGAAGCAGCGGGGGTCCTCTGGGGTTGAATTTTCTTTTCTACTGATGCTGAAGAAAAATCCAGTATGATTTGAGGTTATGCTCAAACCTTGTGTTTTTCATTTCCTTAATGATAACTGACATGCATGCACCACAAGTGAAGACAATTTTTAAATAACGCAGCTTTCTGGCACAGTCACTGTCATGTTCTAAGTCAAACATGAAACTACTCTGGAGACTTCTAAATACATAGTAAAAGCTAATCCAACTCTTTCAATGAGAAGCTTAATTTATTTTTTCTACAATTACAATTGTTTTCTTTTTATTTATAATGCTGGAAATGCATAAAAAGGTCCAGTCAAGTTGTAGTTGTCCTGTAGGACCATAAGACTGACACCAAGAGATAACTTCATTAGGAAAGAGTTGGTGTATTTCCATAGGAATATTTACAAAAAAAGAAACATGTGTCTTATGTACAGTATACACACACACACACACACACACACACACACACACACACACACACACACACAGGCACACAGTACATATATGAAGGTACTCACAGATATTAATTTGACCAAGAAATTCAGTTTGACTTGCTTCAGCAATGTTCAAGCACACGCACACACACACAGAGACACACAGTTGCAACGGTGCCAGACGATTTTTAATTTACACCCCTCTAGAGGCCGGTCTAGAGTTAGCCATTTTACATGGCTCATCCATCACAACCTGTTGCCAGAAGCCTGTTGTTAGCAAGGGCAGGCTTCTAGTACTGTGTAGCCCCGAGTCCTGTCCTCAGGGAGTCACCATCATGATAAAGCTGTACTCCTGCCTAAGTGCTGTCTGGCAGATGTGAGATTATACCATGGTAATGATTGGGGAGTGTAACTAAGAGATACATTTAAAGCCAAGACCATGGTTTTAGGTTAGCAACCTCTGGTTTATGTCCATATTACTTAACTTAAATCTTTATATAGGCAAATATACAGGAGCCCTATTGACAATAAGATATTTTTGTTGTCATGGCAGCAAAAGCTATAGACTGCCAATATATGGCATCAAGGACATGGGCAGCTTCTATAAGAAGGTTTAGGACCTCTTTCAGAAGTTGAGAAAAGGCTCACCTCACCTTGAAGTCTGCCTACTGTGGTGTGGAGCTGGGTGACAGTCGCCAGTGAAATTGGCAGCTTTCTGTGAAGTTAGCGAGGCCTGCAGGCCCGTGACCGATGCTGTTAACTCACTTTTTACGGAGTCAATGTCCAATTTAATATCAGCCCGTAGGTCCCGAAAAGACGCCCCAATCTTTGCACAAACGCAGTCCTGGAGCGAGTCGAGTGCCTGGGAACGCTTCCTCAGAGTTAGCGTGTTGTCAGTAGCTGATGCCATGCCTGAGGGGGCAGCACCGCGCTGTTTCACCCATTGGTTTCTTGTACTTGAAGCTGCCATTACGATCTTGAAACGGTTCCAACTTGTTACTTGATGTTTACGAGACTTGATAGCTTAAATTCTAAACTCTCACTGTAGTTTTGACAGATTTATACTGTATTAGGTTGTAGGAGCTTGCAAGAAACACGTCTACATCCTTGCTTGTGCAACAACGCCCCCCTCTACAAGAAGGTTTAACTGGTCTCTGCACTGCATTTAACAGTGTAAAATCTAGTCACATCTTGCTTTAGGCCACAATTCGGGAACCAGTGTCTCTTCATTAGTAAAAAATAACTTAATTCAACCAAATGCCAGAGTTTAGACACCACTTCTCTATTAAATTTATTTAAAAAGTTTTTTTTAAAAAACGTTGCTCAGAACAGCTTTAGTTTTTGCAAAATGTTACATGAAGCACCTTTAAAACTATGTTCCGCATAGTTTTGTCTTCTACTGGGTTCGACATCTTCCACTCTCTACGTCCATCTCCCTCTTTCCCTCCCCACCTCCATCCTACTCCACATCCCACTAATTACCCCTCAGCAGTGAGACAGTGTTGTGTTTAGTGACATGCCGAGGCAGGCCCAGCCTGCCTGACTGGTGGCTCTGACAGCCTGTCACACACATAATATACACATATGCACACTCAGAGCCGCTGTGATGGCAGATAGTGGCGGGAGTCCTGGCCTCCGACCTGCAGCCTCACTCCCCCACTGCAACCACCCCTCCACAACTACTAACCTATACCCCTATACCCCCACCACCACACCGCACATGCATTTAAATGAGCTCCCTGGCAATTTGCTGCTGTGCTGCTGTCTGCTTCTGTTCATCTCTGTCTATCTCTCTCTCTCTCTCTCTCTGCTACTAATGAGGTTCTTAGTGGCTGTCAGTGCAGCCTGGAGATGCTGGAGGGTCTAATGGAAAGTCAAAAAGATGCAACCTGAGGAGCAGGGGAAGCTCTCCAGGTCTGGGAGACAGCAGGGTTTAGGTTAATTGTACGAATAAATATAGCACACATAACAGAGGGTGATTTGTCATCATTTGATAAAGAAGCATCTTGTCTTACGTTCATGCGGCCTCATGTGTGTCTGTGTATAAGACGTGGAATGGATGCCAGACAGCAGTGTGTGTAGCTGCTGGGTACTCCCCGATTGCTGCCTCACTATAGCTGACATGTTTCCCTCTACCTGCTGAGACAGGCCCCACTGACAGAGATACTGTGAGATCATTAGTGTTAGCCCCTGTGACATAGCCATCTGAACAAGCCTCTTCTCCCTCCTCTCTCTACACCTCCTCACCTCTCCCGTTGCTCCCCTGCCTCCAGTTTTGTTCTATCAGTTTGTCCCCCCCACCTCCCCCGACCCATCTCATCATGTTCTTCCTGTTACTGTTGTTGGCCCCTGACAACTGTCTGGTCATATCTTGCCTCTGCCTGTCCATCTAGCCACAGCAATTGGGGTACAACTCATATGTTGCTGGATTCTACCTTTAATTGCAGGAGTTGCTGGAATGGACTACTACACTCCTTTATATTAAACCACTGGAAGCTAAATGTGAAACTGCTGTGAATGGGGCGTTGAAACAGCCAAAGCCTGGTAGCTATTAAGGAAAAGCTGAAAGGAAAAAAAAAAGAGCAAAAATACATGTATCACCAGATTGGGCAGTCAAATATTAAGTTAGTTTTACAGACCACTGGCTGTCACTTTCTGTAATGTTAAAAAGGGTCTTCTAGCAAAACCCCAGTACCATGGGGATGAATTAGCCCCATTTGTGACTTCAGCACTCTCCAGTTCCCTAGACTCAGACATCTGTGAGCTCGCGAAAATACCCTTGATGACACTGTCATAAGGTGAGATGCAGGTATGCGTGTAATTGCCAAGAAATGTACAAGAGAGGGAAATTTGACCCCCCCCAAAAAACTGTCATCCATCAATACAAGTTCAAGCTCATACTTTTCTGCGTTTAATTACACTTGGTCAGGTGGAGGCAGCATTCATTGTACTAGTCTAAGTGGCTTAACAGTAACCATAAAAGAAACAAACGAGGAAGATACTCTGCGTGCTTGTGTGTATCATAATGTATGTATACTGTATCATGATGTATAGCCTATATGTGCGCACACCTTCTGGTAAAAAAAAAAAAAAGACAAAAGAGGCAGACAGAAAAGTGGACTGATAAGATGCAGGTTCGAGGTGGGCACCAACACTCAAACAACACTTGCATGACAATATTGCTGGCAACATGTCGCATACCGTCACACACATGATAGACAGTGAATTAACAGTGTTATGGGTCGGTTTAATTCGGCGTGTATCTAATCCACCAACCAGCACTTATTTTATAAATCTTAATTTTTGAAAGGGTTCGCCTCTCATTCCCAGGGTCTTCTCCCACTAAAATAGTGCAGCTAACAAACAGAGGCTGGTAGCAAGTTGAGGCAACAAAATCCAAAATGTAGCTTAAAGTTTGTACGGAAATGCAGTTTCTCTTTATGGATTATATTGATGCCAAATTGACAAGAAGACTATCGACATAGGACGCCCTTTATCTTGTGTTTCTAAAGTTGTGTTTTTACAGACGCATAATCATCATGCTGGCAGGGAGCTGTGCTGGAAAAATAGGCAGAAAAAAATTCAACCAGTTTCTTCTGTTCCACTTACATATATAACATAAGAGCCCGCCTTTCCAGTTCAAACTGGCCTATCAGGGCAGAAATGGAGAGTTGACAAGGTTAACAACAAATATTCATTGTCTTTTTAACTTGCTCATACCAACAAGGCCTCAATTCATTCTTCAATATGTTAACATAAATACCGCACATCCAAAAGAAACAGATTATTTGTGCAATATTCAGTATTAACCTTAATTAGCTGTCATTACATCACACATCTAGTATCCAATCAAATCTGAGAACCCGCCTACTCATACACCACATAAAAGGGCTTCTGTTGAGGCGCGCTTCCTCTGTAAGCACCTGCACAAGATGGCTTCCACAAAGGACTCAAACTCTCACAGGACAAACAAAGAAAACAGTGTGAGAGCATGTTCACCTTTCATAACAAAAATGGATTTAACACATAGTTAGTGAGGGAGTTGGTGCTTTGTCACAGATAAAACCCACCACTGAATAATTAAAAACAATAACACTTTGACTTCTAACCTAGGGAACACTATGTGGCCGAATTACTGACTAACATTCAGACTGCTTAGGTCACAGTTGGGGCTAGGGAACGAATATGAATTTGTTGTTCTCACATCACTAAACATTTCTTTTTCAAAAACCCATCTTGGTTGGATTAGAATTGTCAGCCATGGACTTAGATGTTTCTGTCACTGGCTACATACAGTATGCTCTGTACTTGCACACAAAAGAAAGCATGGACTGCTCAAATAACAGAGAGTGCAGCATAAGCATCGCAACACTGCAATACAACAACCAGTTGCTACCAAGCATACTAAAAATGAGAAAGAGGGAAAGAAAAGAAAAAAGATATTAAATATAAAAACCCAAAAGAAGGCAAGGAGTGTGTGAGGCTATGTCGTATGAAATTCAGGTTGTTTAAAAACTATAAACCTTGGTATCACAAGCTGTAGAAATGTCTAAGAACCATTAAAATGAATTATATTCAGAAAAGTTCTGCTCTTCATGTTGTCTAATCTACGTGACCCTCTCCATAGCTGGAGAAAATAAGACAAGGTATCTCTGCCTTTTGAAATCTCACCGGCACATCTCTTAAAGCCTCTGCAAGTAATACTGCATGGCCAGATACGATTAGGGGTAATTGAGAAAATATCTAAAAGTCTTTATGATTTGGGTGAACTTACACTAAAAGCAGCTAAGGCTTGCCTCTTGATCAGTCCCTAATGTGAAACAGACCCTCCAAGTCCACCGAGCTGTGTTTGACAAGTTAAACAAAGGTGAAAAAATGCAGTTAGTAATGCAAGTGGTCTCTAATATGTAGTAGACCGAAGAAATGTTGTTTCTTTTGGGCTTTCTGTAGCTACCATAGAGAAACGATATTTGTAGAAAAGGAAAATATCTTTTTACACTAAAATGATCATTTTATATGAACTGTCCAGAGTCCTAAATAAGAAAGTCTTCCCTGCTTTCCCCTTTGCTTACATGGTCCCAATCCCAATGAGATGTCTATGTTTTATGTCTATGGATCTGACAGTTTATATATTTCATTAAAACACTATTAAAAAAAACTATGATTTGTTGCAGCAGCATGAAATAAAAGTGCTGTTTGATCAGTTAAATCCAGCGCTACTAACACTACTAAAGGAATTTCCTCATAATGTTATTATAATAATATTATTGAAATGCAATTTGTGATGGCTAATCCATGTTCCAATGAATTAAGAAGGGCACCACATGGCTGTGTTGTCACTGATAGATAAAACAGTCTATACATCTGCATCTCCACCACATCTACCCACATGCACACTGATGAGATTTCAGTCAATGCAAGATGAAAACAGTGATACATTTCCTACAGCTAATCCCCCCCATGGTGGGTATGATGTTTATAATCTTTGCTAATTAAAGATAACGCTGTATCTGTCAGACATCATAAATGTTGGGTTCATAAAAGTAAAAATAAAGCCATTTGAGGATATCAATTAAAATGAATTCGCTAGAGAAAGATCAGTGGACTCACTATCAAGAGACAGATTTTAAGAAGATTTTAAGTGAATCATTAATAAAGTGAGGTTTAGGCACGTGGATCAAGACACACTCTGCTCCCAATGAAACCCAGTACAGACTCTTTTAAACAGCATGACCTCATAAACCACAAAGACCAGTTTAACTGTCCAACAAAAGCAATGAAACTTCCATAAACATTATCAGTGGCAAGCTAATAAGAGGCCCTTGGAAGGCAAAGAATCATGTTAATAGCTCTCATACAGCACGCCAGCACAATACAAGTTAGCAAACTCTCAGCTTGCCAGATTCAATTACAAATCTTCATACAGTCCCACAAGATCATGACTTGATGACTGACTGAGCCCAACAAGTCATGGCATATGGACCGGCGATGGCTTTAAGGGTTTCTCAGATTTTATGAGGGTGAAACTGGATCATTCATCAGGCTCGGAAATGAGGAGGTTATGCCTCTTTGAACACTGCCCAACATGAAACCTAAAATATTAGGCGATAGTCTCCTGAGCATGGAAGAATATTAAAAAAGTTTTACTTCCCTGATTACGATATTGCACATCAATGGTTATGTAATTGCTATTTCACACATGACATGACTTTATCAATTCCTGCCTCCGCGTCAGGTTGAGCTTGGAGGATAAATAAACAAAGTTTCCTGTAAACATGAATCATGATGACATTAAACTTTACATTTAAGGTCAATGACTTAGCATATTATGAAAGCTGTTTCTACATTAAAGGGCATTTGACGTTAATGTACACTTTTCAATAGATGTAATGCTCTTATATTATGACTATAATGAACATAATGGGGATTTTCTGGTGACCTTATTGTGGTAAGTTTTAAAGGAGCGTTCCATCAATTCAGTATTCCACTTCCATAAAGTTGGTGGACTTAAGAGAGACAGATTAAAACAAAGGATGGTCTAAAGCGATGTAGCAGAGGTCAAAATATCCTGACTTTCAGTCTTTAGTATGGGCCAAGCTCCAAAAACACTGGATCCTAAATTTCCCATAATGCAGTAGTATTTTTCATTAGACCCCGCCCCTGAATGGTATAAGTGCAAGTCTTTCAAAGCCCATATAAATTTGTAATGCAGAAATTCTGCAGGACTTAGCAGGACACTATTTTTAAGCAAAATTAAATGAAATATAATGAAAGGAACTAGAATTGTCAAATTAAGTTAACTACTGTTTCTAATACAGGTCATTTCTGACCCACTTACAGTAGAGTGTAGGTTACAATGACCTATGCCCCTACGGAATTAAATATTCTCCACTATAATTACAGTACCAGTCAAATGTTTGGACACACTTTCCCATTCACTTGAATGGGAAAGTGTGTCTGTATATGTGTCTGTATATATCTGGTATCAGACCATAATCTAGGGAGATTTAGAGAAAATATAACTGAATTTTTAAATACCCAGAAATGTTTACAGAGTTTTGTGGGTGCCAAGTCAGACATTTCTTGGAGGGATTAGGACACATGGCCTTAGTATTTCCTGATTATGTCCCTGGCTGTGATGTTTATTGTAGTGCTAAAATGTAATTATAGATTTATACTCAATATGACTGCTTTTTATGATATTTTGACACTTTTGATCTGTGCCACTAGGTGGCACTGTCAGCCAAATAAAGCTCAGTACAAGAGAAAGCAGCTGCACAGTGGAGTGAAGGGTCAGTGCACCAATGTCATATTTATCCTCAATATGTCTCTACACATGCCATTTTTCATCTTGCATTAGATTAACATGTCAATCATTATGAACATTTTGATGCAGTAATATGACTGTAACTGACAGTAATCAGGTCACACAGATGCTTTGTCGACATACATGTTAGTTTAGCTCTAGGACTGATCATCTCCCTGTTGATGTCTTGAACAGCAAAGGGTCTTGGCTCTCAGTCCCTGTATTCCATAATTTGGAAGGGTTAGTAGTGCACAGTGTCAATTTGTCAGCTTGGAAAATTAATTAGCCCTCAAGGGCCATTTCAGTGCCAGTACAGTGCCATTCACAGTATGCAGTAGAGCTCCAGAAGGTTCTATGTGGATTTGGCTATTTGACGTTCGCTGAAGCTTAGAGGTCTGGCCACTGTTCAAGACACAGAATATGTATCACCACCAGAACTTTGTGCATTGCTGGACAATGACTGCCCCATTCCTCTGCAGGAACAGAAGACCGGGTCTTTTGTCTGTTCTCTCTCTAACCCCCTTCCATTCTGCCCCTCCTGGACAGTTTTTCCTGCTCAGCCTCAGATCTCAGCCCAGCTAAATTGATGTGCCCCAGCAGCCATACAAGCAGACAGGCTGCAGTGGAGTAGAGTAGGCCACCTGCTGCTGGGAGCCTCGGCTTTGAACTTTTACAGTGGCTCCTGTGGAGAGGAAAGAGCTGTGTTACAAAAGTGAGGTATACACCGTGCAGGATTTCTATTAGAGTTTGGTGCAACAACATGCAGGGAGAATGTAATACTATGTAGACTGGGTGTAACATCTTACATGAACACCATGAACATCCAGCTCTGATCTGACAAAAAGCTGCTCTTTTTGTAAAAATATTCCCCCAGGCCACATTTAACCATTACAGATTGCTTTCAGTGAGACAAGATAAAAAGTGGAAAACAAAAAAAATGTCTGACCAGTTGTTGTTTAACTCATGAATGACATTTGTTTAAATCAGATTGCTGGAAGACATTTACATAGTGAAGGAAATTGCCAGGAAATGTCAAAGAATTAACGGGTTTTGATAGGGCACTGAGAAATGCTGCTTTTTTTTTGTACTCCCTGGCATTTTGGCATTTTGAAGCTTAAAAGTCAAATGGATTTCATTGATTTGTCTTCATGCTGGATGTTCCCTGGTTGCTCTGCTTGCAATAGTGACTCTTATTGTTGCTTCTGCCGAATGGGCTTTTTTTAGTGATGGCAGAAAAAAAAGGGGGAAGGCTGTCTGCTTCAGAACGCCACAAATGGAGTTGCTTTCGTTTTGAGAGGAGCCTGTCCATTAAAGTATCACGGAACATCTCCAAACAACTAATGAGTTTATACCAATACACTGACTGTCTTCTTTCTTGTGATGATGTGATTCACAGCATCTCATGAGCTGCCTCGGAGGCACCAAAGCTTTAGATCCATTAGGGGGCACTAGATTATAATGCAACACTTTGGAGCCCAAGGTAGAAGCAGAAAAAAAACCCAAAGATGCCGGTTGATGTGTGCACCTTGTGGTTAAGAAATAATTAAAAAATACTGTGGCAAAGATGCAGAAGCTGAATATGAAAGAAAGTATTTCCAGTGTTTCAGTGTTGACCTTCATTTATTCCCCTTTTGAGCTCAGTCAGCTGGAGCCTGTTGTTCAGAAACTTTTTATATTTGGCACCACTCTCAGTGTAAATGTACAGCTGGAATAAAAATAAAATTAAAAAAAAGACCCCTGCTGGTTAGGTGTAGAGATATTTGAAAAGGCTTTACATTTACCTCAACAACATGAGTCCATTCAGTTGCTAAACAAAATGATATTCACCGGGGATTCGTAAAACACCAGATTTTCTCCTTCACACTTCATTATGCCTCCTACTGAAAGTACAGTGTTGCTTGTAAAATATATATTTTGGCTAATGCATGCTATGTGCTAATTTGTCCAAATTGATACTTGGCAGATTTTGAGAGAAAAAATGAGTTGAATTTTCAGAAACCCCACAGTTTTGACTGGATTTTATTCTGTTCCATGGAAAGCAACTGACTGAATAATCAGGTCGTTCCATAGAAAAAGATATGTCTCTAACAAGAGGAAGGAGGAAGGAGATGTGATCCAGAGCACAATCCTCAGGTAGGATTTGACCCAATTGTCTGTGATGCATCTCCATTTTAATGCTATCTGACGTCTTTCTGTTTTACACTGTGACCATTAAAGTGGGATGAGGTCTGTGAGTAAATGTCTTCGCCGGACGTCTCATCGTTATTCCTACATTTATTAAATTAGGATGATTTATGGCTGGTTTGTATGGAGCACAGTATATTACCTAAATGACTATTTAACTGAACACAGGAATTTCATTAACGTCTGACCTCCCAAGTACAGATTGTACTGCATCAGTGCAGCCGGAGGAAGGCAACTGCCGGACTTGTTCATGACTTCAGTATAACTTCCCCTTATGAGACTATTTTTGGATTTTTTGACTTTGTTGCTGTTCATACTGTATGTATATTCATGCACTGCAGTGTCCATAGTACCTGTGATGAACACCCACCCCATTGTTGTGTGTGTGTGTGTGTGTGTGTGTGGTTCTGTCAAAATTAAAGGATAAGTCTGGCAACATTCTATATTTTTGCTATTGTCAACAAATCCCAGGAAAAGACCAAAACTAACAATGTCATAAGCCCTATTCGCACGGGACTAATATTACCAGGGGATCTCATGGGATTTAGAAATGACCACCCCACGTCTGCGTTTCGTGCGGCGCATTCGCACGGGATAAGCAAAGTCTGTTTTTTTACTTTACTTGAATTTACTGATTATCCCCCTGATATGATGTCAAGACTCTAAATAATAAATAATATATATTCACAAAGACCACTTGCTCTGGTGCTGGACTGTACAGGACTTCGGATGCTGTCAAAACTTTCATTTTTAATAGCCAACACAGCCTCCATAATTCTCGACCAGGAAAGAGGCAGAAAAAAGGTGTGGCGAAAACCTTGCAAAAACAAAAAATACGACCCCAAATCACAGAGCCCCGTGGACGGGACTAACATTATCACATGACCTCTGTGTTTGGCGAAATATGGTATGTCATTTGCGGTGGAATTTTTACTTTACAAATTACGGACATGGCGGATTCGCACAGGATTAAAATAGCAGACGACCTCCGCAATTATTACAAATTACTAGAGGTCCCCAGGTAATACTAGTCCCATGTGAATAGGGCTTTAGTCCATCTCTAAATGCTTCCCTAGCATGTCTGTGGCACTCAGCCCCAAGCCCAAGAAGTAAATAGTGGATTCGTTGGGGACTACTTTCAGACTACTAGTGAGTATTTACAGCAGCAGGACAGACAATGTATGCAGTACTGACTAGAGATCTTTATGGGTCCAACATGTTGGACCTGATCTGAACAGCCCTGAGGATAATTAGACCAGATTCAAAATGTGGTTGACCTGAAGAGACCCTAGAAAGAGAACGCCGGCAGCAGCATGTTGATCTATCATTTAATAAGCAGCCGTGGTCAAAAAGAGCACCAATATAATAATAATAATATCCTAAGAACAAATGTAAATGTGTAGAGACTAATTCCAAAACTAATTTGTTTATAAAACCAATTAATAGATATAATTGAAAGTCCAATTTTCACCTTCTGCA
Source organism: Macquaria ambigua (assembly GCA_008360985.2). NCBI lineage: Eukaryota > Metazoa > Chordata > Actinopteri > Centrarchiformes > Percichthyidae > Macquaria > Macquaria ambigua. Next base: position 184,718 of record VMKM01000615.1, on the reverse strand, counting down.
ACAACAATAAAACTTTCTGTAGCCAACTGGGCAACAGATAGACAGAAGACAATCATTTTCTAACCTAATTTAATTTATGTGAGTCAAATTCATAAAGATAATAGTAATTTCATACCATAAATCTTTTACACAGGCTGCTGATTTCCTAAAGTATTTCCTCCAGCGGTGATTATGACGTAGCATGGGATCAGAGTAAATACACTCAGATCCATTACAGTTTAACTCGAGTATTGACACACAGACCTGAGACCCGTGGCAGTCAAACAAGACCATATCCGACCCGATTAAACTGAGTATAATTTGGATGTGGTCCATGTCAGGTCCCATGTTGGGTCTCTTTTCCTCAGAACCGTATCACCAGACTTATTCCTTAAAACAACTGGACTATTTTTGATCCTTACACCCTTGTAATCAATTCAGATATAAAATGTCTGCTAGATTGCTTTCAAGATAAGGAGACACCACATTTACAGCCTTATATTTTTGAAAATGACCACAATGAGTCTAATGGATACATACAGTATATGTTCATATTCATGTAACTCTTTGTAGTACTAGCAGTATGTGAAAGTTCCACATCACAGCGGGTAGTAAAAGTTTAAAGGTGCTACCAATAAAATCTTTATATTGACAAATTAGCAATTTAATAGTAGGATGGAAGTATGAGGACTATACACAAAAAATATCAGTCTCTATCAGCCTCTACACTGTGGTGGACCATATTTTCAAACCCCCAAACCGGGACCCTTAAGTGTGCTGCACGACCATGCACGCGCGTATGTATGCGCTTTTGCATGCACCATAGGCATTTTCATCAGGATGGGAGACAATTATCACAATTATTACAGCGCTAAGCACACCTACCGAGTGCACCTATTAACACCATGGACGCCAATAACACATCATTTCCATTGCCGGATAATTCAGAAAAGAAGGAGTAAGCCTCCTGGAGCTCTTTAGAAAAGACCAACTTTCTCTTCGGCATGACAGCTAACCGTTAGCATACTGACTCACTCATTATGACGCTTGCCTATGACAACGACACACTGATTAACACCACATACAGACAAATCAATGTTGAATTGAGAACGTGGTGCTTTATATAGATAATAATGAGTGGGACAGAACATGTTAAATGTCTATGTAAGCGCTGAAAACAAGTATAATATTATAATTATTTGATTGTGGTGAAAACCGGGACGTTTTAGTGCTTTACAGATATTTGCCAGGACTCGTGACACCCAGCATGAAACTGGGACAATCCTGGACAAACCAAGATGCTTGTCACTGTACCCTACACTGTATATTACATTACAACAATGTTATATCTAGATGCTTTATGGCACAAATGGTTGTTTATTTAAGGCACAAGACAGGAAGAGGGTGCTTTTCTTCTAGCTCAAACTGAGCAGGCGTCAGTACAGAATCTTCTGCAGCAGGGTTTATAGGAAATATAGTCTCTTGTTTTGAAATATACAAGAGTAAAATAGGGGTTACAGATCAATTTGACCACTGTTTCATTTTGTTTACAAAGATTCCATTCATTTACAGATGCCACAATTATGCACACGTGCTTTGTACGGAGAAAATGACATACCATACAGTGCAGCTACATACAGTACATGAGGCACTATGTTATGGATATGTATTGGTGTTCTGTACCTCTGTGACTTTCCTCAGAAGTCTGTCTTGAAGGGAGCTGCACATTCATAAGATGAATATGAAGAACTTCCCATGCTGAGATGCATACATGAATGAGAATGTCCCCCACACCGACCGTACATAATCAGCCAGCCATGTTCCTTGATTGTTCTCAGCAGAGCCTCGGCGGAATTCAAAGCGTCCTTTTAAAATCCATGGAATTCATCTAGGACGAGAGTGGGGGGAAAGAAAATATTTCCAGCCCACATTACCTGGAGAGTCATTTTTCAGCCAGGCTGTGTGAGATTTGGTTAAGCCTACCCGTGTCTCCCGCCGTGCCCCGAGGTCATGTCAGATGGACAGGTCGGCTACATATGTAAAACTATTCCACAGATCCTGAGCCTGGGGTTAAAGGAGAGGGGTCAGGCATGAACTCGCCTCCTCTCTCAGGGTGACACAAGTCTGTAAATGGCATTGGCTCGGAATATGTATCACATCACACCTTTTTCTCTGTCCATGTGCAGGTTATGCTGCCGCTCATTCAAGGCCAGTGCGAGGTGCATTAATTATGTGCTCTGAAACCTGACTGAATATGAGCTCTATTAAACATGTATCTGTGTGCTGTATGTACACATGACTTTGCCTTCAGAGTTTTTTTCATCCTTCAGCCTTTAGCTCCCTCCACCCCACTGTGCGAGTTGACAGGGCTGTTCATTCCACTCGGGATGATGATGTGGATGTCATGAATTGTATTGGCAGCTGCCAATGTCGATACAGCATTATGGAATGAACCAGTGTTTCACACAGTATCTTAATCTAATTTACAAGGCTCCCTGCTTCCTGGGCAGCCAGGATGCTGCAGGGTCGGCCAAAGTCGAGGAAACAAAGTAAATATAACGGACAGGATGCCCTTCTGCTGTTCATGGGGAAAGGTATCCAGCACGGACAGGACGGGAGAGTGGTGGTGTGATTTCAGATAAAAAATACTGGTGAGATACAACACGCAAATACTGACTTGTATTCATTTTAGCTAGCATTTGTTTTGCTAAGAATGCAGCTCCTCCTGTGAATCCAATATTCAGCAGTCACCTATGAATCTGAGTGATCTGCCACACATGCTTAGAAGAAGTAGTCTGCCATTGTACCACACATACAAAGGGCTGAGACATGGCTTTAACAACCGTATTGTATTGCTCCTGCTGGCTCTGCGGTGTGCTGTGCATCAATCCCATGCAAATTGCCCCACTCTTTTTTTTTTTATTGAAAGCACATCCGAACACTCCCCACCTCATACATATACACACATAAACACACACAGCAGCACTTCCCCCAGCGTCCCTTTACGCGATATCATTAGCTATAAGCAATTGCCTGACAAGCAAAAGGCAGAGTGCCAGTTTTTTTTTGTCCTTTTTTTTTTGCTGCACATAAATCTAAGGACCACATATGCTGCTGTCTTTTACGCAATTGTTCCCCCAAACATGTCTCTTTCTTTTTCTCAATGCATGGCTCGAATCAATTAGTACAGGAGTGTTTAAGCTGCAGTACGTCGCCCTTCCGTCTGTTTTAAGATAACTAGGGAGCTTTTCATTTTGGACCACTTTGCAATTGTGAAATGTAAAAGAGCTGACAGGCTGGGAATGGCTGTTATTTACAAGTATGGGGCATGGTGCAGCTAGTTTAGTATGCAGACCACCGCATCTGTAACAATACAATTTCCTTTCAACAACAGGGTGATTTCCTCTTTCAGGAGCCAAGAAAAACCCACACTGAGAGTTAAGGTTAGCTCTCGGAGGCACTTAAATCGAGCACTGTGTCCAATGTGACGCCAGGCCTTGCATCAGATGAGACGATACAGCAGGGTTGTTGGTTTATTGGAATACTCACATGCGGGGACACACATATGGACACTCATACAGAATGAAGTGTTTGGTGTCTCATCACAACTTCTCTGTTTTATCTTTATATAGCCAGTCAGCGTTTGAGAGCGATGGGGAGTCTGGGAGGCACCAGAGAGAGGACGGTGCAGGGATTTGATCATCAGGCCACCAGGGTTACATGTGATTACAGGAGCGAGGATCTTAATGAATACACCATCTCTGGGCTGTTCACAGCTTCTCTCTACGGTGCAGGAAATTCTCAGAGCGCAGTGTACCTAATTATTGCTCCATGTCTCTGCTTCTCTGGAGCAGCTCAGGGTTTGGTTGCTTTGCTGAGGGGAAATTTAAGAGGAATTAGGGGGGTGAGTGAGTTATTAATTCCCATTTCCATACATTTAACAGCTGGTCTTTGGACCCAAACCAGCAACCTTACAATAAGGTTGAAAATTGAAATAATGTACCAGGAAATACTATTTTTAGATGGAAAAAATAGAACAGTTTTAGAGTCAATATGTTTGTAGTGTGCTTGACACATATACGTATGTAGCTTATCACTTAAAGCAAGACTGGAAAACCTGATCAACTGACAACTGACCGTTCACCGATGTATTTGCTGTTGCTATGCCTGTCAAGCTTTCCGTTCTCGCACGGCACATAATGCAAGTTACAATTATAACTGTGGCAGATTTACCACTCAAAATTCTTCGTAATTTTATTTAAAACAATAAGTCCTTGATTTCAGTCAAGTCCTTGTCATTAAGAGGTAGACCAAAAGCAGGCTTCTCATTTCTATCTGGCAACCGTCGATTCTGTCGACTGAAACGACAACTGTTGCTAGCAGATTTTATCAGCCGTTGCTAGCTAGCTAGCTAATTAAGCTAACATTAGTTCTCTGGCTAACTTTTTATTGTTTTCAGCTGGCTTGTATTAAAACAAGAATCCTGTAAAAGCTTTTTAAATATGCCCTTGATGGCTACATACATGATATCATAAGGCTAAAGCTGTATGTCCCAGGCAAAAAGTCAACAGGTTAGATTTATGTTGTATTATTCTTATTCCAAACAGTATGTTTCACTTTTAACATTACAATAGAAAGGGCTTTTAGGATGAGGATGTGTTTGGCGAATGTAACATTATCTCGGATAATATATTGGGCTGGGGCTGATGGAGTGTAAACTTCCCCAAATCCAATAAAAGCATGGCAGAACCGCTAACAGTCAATTACGGGATAATGGTAAATGCCAAACAGTAGCACAAGTAGAGCAGAGTCATAAAGTCAGAAAACAGACTCAGGGCTGTCAGTTACATAGCCAACTAGCTAAAGCATGCTAACATTAGCCACCATAAGCTACTGGTCATACCAGAACAAGGCTGTAGCAGCAAAACCCCTGAGTGTGCTGATTTGAACAAGGTTTTGTTTTATTGCTAATGAATTCACCGTTTCCTCTTTGAGAGAAAGAATGTGTTATTGGTTTGGGGTTTTTTTCAGCTGTCTTCTTTATTTTTCAATCTGAACCTCATAATTTACCTATGCAGGTACAAAAAATAAGAATGCAAATGAGATTTTAAAATTAAAGATCATAAAAGAACAACATGCAAAGATCTGAAATAATTAGGGCATCCAGCAAATTACAACACTATCCTCATTTTGGTTATCTTATTTGGCATCTTGATTATTTTCAGTTTTCATTTCCCTAAACTGATTCCAGTCATGCTATTTCCGTGTTGACACTCTGAAATGCTGAAATGGCTTTGACATGAGAAGTGGAGAATCCAGCAACGTCAGATTGTCCAGGTTATATTTGGGTCAGTTCAAGGCTCTGGCACAGAGGTGTGACATACCCGTATTGTGCCAGAACTGGCACACTGCTGTGAGCGCCTCAGCTTGCTCAGTGCTACCGAGGTTTTCAGTCCAAGTCTGAAGTGCGACTCACCCGTATGGAAAATCACTTCCCCTACAACCCCCGCTGCCTCCCTCCTCTCTGTCTCCTGTCTCTGTTAATGTGTTGACATGGCCCACAGAGTCACCTGAGGGGGAAAAACAGAATCTCCTGAGTCATTGCTCCAGTTCTTTTTCCAGAAGCATGACAACGGGCCAAGACGTCAGGGTTTGGCATTTTCCCCAATCCTAGGTCTGCCTGTCGAACATGCTGGAAGATAAATGCCATCAGAAGGGTATGATCTTCAAAGTGGTCATTGCCTAAATGCTACTGTTTCCTTAATGTTGTGGGGGAGGTTTATTTATGAATGTGCTGAAATCTGCCTCTGGCCCGACTCACTCTCTGTCGACATGGTACACAGTGAAATAAATCTAAAGGCGTTGGCAGCCTGCGCTGTATTTCTCCTGATTCTTGATACAGAGTATTATGCGGGAGCATGATCAGATCTAATTGAAAATGGAAATGAATCACATGGAAAAAAGCAAAAATGAAATTAAAGTGAGGGAGGTAAGCGCTGACGCTTCCCTGAGGACGGCGAACCACAAGGCACCAGCCCTGGTTACATAACTGTTTTCCCTCTGCTCCCTTGGCAAAGAAATGAAAACACATACACATTCACACACACAAACACCGACCAAAGGCAATTAGGACTTAGGAAATAACAGGGAGTAGGAGCCTGTGGACTAGTGTTTCCATCAGTGCTAGCTTCTCTGCAACTGGAGCTACAACACCAGAATAACACTGAGTCAGTGGAGTGTCCCTCAGAGAGCGGTTAGCCTGCTACTAACCATTTATTAAAGCCATGATGGAGCCTAAAACCACACTGGAAAGTGTCTGTTTTCTTTGCATATTCTTGTATTTCCATACTTAAAAGGATCGAGTGTCCTCACAAGAATAGAGAAATGAGGAAAATTGAGGTTGAAACTGAGATGTTGCCATTCACTCACACTCACATTGTAGGAGGTTTATTAGAGTGGAGACCTGAGTTTAGTGTTGTAATATTTGGATAAGGTTTAGGTTTACCCTCTTTAACCCCTTGGAAAATTTGGAAAAGTCCATCAAACAAGCACGGCTAAAAACACAGAACTTTATTTTTAAAGCTGCTATAATCAATATTTTTGTAATAAAAATTGATGAAATGACCACGTGTAATGTGAAAGGTGTAGCTCATAGTGAAAAACCCACAGATAATTATAAGCGGACTCTGTGGTCTCATTTAGCTTTGTGGAGCTTTTATACTCTTTTGGTTCACTCACTGCTCTCATAGCGTCATTTTCAGCTAATAACCGCTAAAAACCAACTGTACACTACCTGCCCAGCACAAAAAGGCAGACAAAGCTAGCAACTGGCAGGTGAAGTTAGTGGAGCATTTAGCAGCTAAAGAGCCAGATATTTTTCTCAGGAGTTGGTGAAAAACAGGACTAAAAGGAGAGGGAATTATGCTAACGTTGCTCCATATCTGCGGGATGCTGTCATTACCCTGTGCTATGCTAACAGTTCATATCAACAGCCACATCAACTTAATATGTTAGTGTCGCTGCATTCTGCTGCCCCAAAGTGGGAAAACAGAAATCAGTTATTACAGGTTTAAGGTTTCCAACTGAATTTATTCATACACAAAAAAGGTAATGGCTCAGACTTTTAAAAATTACAAATTCAATTTGAATATATATTTCATTATAACTCATCACGTAACATACTGCAGTTCCTATCAAGCACTAGAACAGTCCCAAATGTTGTCGAACACATTGGAAATATTTGTTTTATGTGATTTTAAAGCTGCTTAATGTGGGATTTTTTACTTAAAGTGAACATGTGTGTGTGCCATGGACAACTCCCTCTGACACACAGGTCCAGTCATTCTTTAGTATCTCCTGCCTCCCCTCCTGCACCCCCTCCTACACCCAGTGTCCAACCCCCATCCACCTTCCACCCACTCACCCTCCAACCCTTTTCTCATCCTCAGCCTCTGACTCACAGTGCCAGTATCCTGTGACACTTTCAGGATGATCACACAACCACCACCACCACCCCTACCCCTCCTCCTCCTCCCCCATCTCTCTCTTTCTCTTTCTCTTTCTCACACATACACATATGCACACACAATCTCTGCTCACAGACTTGCCCAGTGTTAAGTCCCTGGCTTAGTCAGCCTCTGAGCAGAGCCCAAGCCCTGCTGGGAAAGAGAGGCCAGGCAAGCCCCAACAGAATGCTAATGATGTCATTAACCTCTGGACTCCAGGGTCGGGGGGGAAAGTGGCTCCAAAAGGCAAAGATCACGTCACTCTTCCACTTACTCATTACATATTTACTATTAGACATGCATGCAGGTGCCCCGCAAAAACAGGCCTGTGTGGAAACAATAAAGGAAGCCATTTTATTAAATTAAAACATAATGAGCACAATGATCTGGTAAGCTCCGGGGAGGCAGCCTATAAAGTATAAAGAAAAGTATGTCAAAAAGTCTGATTCAGGTCTTAATTGATTTTTAACTGAATATGTAATTACTGTGTTGCCATTGTAGGGCAGAAAGAATACATAGCTATCTTTTTTATGTATATTTGTTCAAGGTGGAACCTAATATCAGACACAAACAACACTAGTTTATCTTGTTAAAAAGCTATTATGGGTTTAATATAGTTGAACCTCAACAAAGGCCCACTTACACCAAGTATTTTCTTAGGTGTAACAGCTTGCCTCACAGCCATCAAGGGCACATTCATTTTAAATATGTGAGACCATTTCTATAAGCTCTCTTGCCCTTCTACCAGATGGCTTAAAAAAACTTACCAGAGGATCCTAGATGGAGCTGATGGCAAGGTGTGTGTGTGTGTGTGTGGCATGCAAAATAGCATGACAGAGCTCTGACATGCTAGACAGATAAAAAAAAATATATATATCAGAGTTAAATTGCAATATTTGTATGGGTGTTATAGTATCATTTTCAATATTTTGGAATTTTTTGGGGGACCATAACCAAAAAATAATGAGCTTTGCACTGTGTGTGTATGCATCTATGTCTGCAGATTTGCATTGTCAGATGAATATGACAGGTTTTGACATGTCGACTTTGGATCTATATCAGCACCGGCAGCAGACAGCGTACCTACACATAGATTAACCTTCAGGACAGATGTGTGGGTTTTGGCATTCTGGAGAGAAATCTCAGCTGGTAGGTTTCCTCCCACAGTCCCACGGAGTGTATTGGTCCATACTCTCATTTCCCATGAAGGGATACAAGTGTAGTGGCCACGGGGGGTCGTGGGTGGGCTGAGGGGGGGGGTCACCCCGCTGCACATTAGGCTTCAGCTAATAGGGTCATTGATATCAGCTGGCCTGATGAACATCTGTCCAGTGACACACACACACACACTGGGATGTACACGGCTCACATGGACACATATGGGAGCAACACATGCACCTGCAAGATTTAAATTGGACATGTTATACAAACACACAGACACAACAAACAGTATGTGAAGAGACACTTAAGACACACACAAAGGCGCGCGCACACACACACACACACACACACACACACACAGGGATACAGCAGGAGGAAGAGGAAGTGCCTGCCAAGGAGGTGGGAGATGAGTGGGTACTAAGCAAACAACACTTGGAGCAGGAAGTCCCTATAGGAAGGTTTGCTTGGAGGAAGGAAGTGTGTTTGGTGTGTGTGTGTGTGAGTGCATGTGCAGAGGAGGTGTGGATGTAACACCATGGGTCCAGCTGACTTTGAAACCACAACACAGTGGTGCAGATTTTTTTTTTTTTTTTTTGTGCCGTATCCATATCAGAAGCAGCACATGTCCTTTACAGGGTGCGAGCCGGTCAAGGGAAACATCTGGTTTCTTTCAGCTCCACTAACTTCACCCGGATTATAAAAATCACAGCGAGCCATTTGCTAATAAAAGCCTTAAATTGTAGTCATTTCCAAATGCAAATCCATACGTGGGGCTCTTAATGTGCCGCCACTTTGAAAAGCTCAATTATATCATGGGCAAGGGCACAGATAAGCCAAGGTAAGACTGAATACAGCGAGGTGAAAAAGTCTATTATGGAAAAGCCACCTCAATATAGTTTTTATTTCACCTTTCTCCCTTTCTGCCTCGGAGCATGTCGGGCAAGAGAGTTACATCATTTTTTCATTCACTTTTTATTTAAGGCTCTTTAGAAATATATCAATAGGACACTGTGACTTTACCTTCAGCTCAAACCAAAAGAATCTAACATGTTTTCAAAGTAGAAACTGGCAGGTGATGACTCAGCTGGTAATTTCACTTTTCTGAAGCTAAAGATATCTGACAAATGATCTAATTCAAATGATTTATTGCATGTTTAAGTATATGAATGAAATCCTGTCCAAACCTTCCTTACTGCTGTAGTACAGCAGTTCCCAACCTTTCTGGTCTGACATAACCCCACGCCCTTGACAGATGAGCTCAAGTACCCCTTTATTGATCCCACCCATCATGTCATGTTCCAAGTGTGTTCATTTCAAATTTTAGCTAACTTCTCTGCTCACTTGCTAACTAGTTTTCATGCACTCTCAATAGCTGCAGGTTCATGGACAATATTTCTTCAGCCCAATTGAAATCATTCTGATTAGAGATTCCAACTAAACTGTTTACATGCACGCTAAATAAAGGGATTCATGTGTGTTTACATTTAATCAGAATATAACTCTTTTGACATGCGCACAGTGGTTCCACCTGCTGTGAAGCGCCTAATCTGCCAGAAATATAACGGAAGAAAAATAATTTTTGTGTTAATCTTTTCAATGTTTGAACAACTCGTTGTTTCGAGCCTTTCGACCATCGAGGCGTTCAACAGTCCCTTAATCTTTTAAGGTCCCCCAAGAAAGCTGTATCAGCCACAGACCAGTTTTGTTTCTGTCCCTCCTGGAAACTTGTTCACATCACCTGATGTTCCCCCCACGTGGCAGAAAGAATATATTTATTCCAACCAGAGAGAAATGGCCGGATTAAGCATTTACATGGTTATTAGGCGATAATATTTTCCTATTGAACGAATTATCAAAGGTTTACACCACCCCTCTCAACCTGATTGAAAGTTCCTTCCGATCAGGTCAGTCTCTTCCGATTGAGGTGGTTACATCAGGTATTTTTATTCTGACTGGGCTATTATTCTGATTATTAGTGGGATATTAGGGTCCATGTAAACACAGCTAGTGTGGTGTGGTCTGACGCAGGTTTGTGGGAGGTGTGTCCTGTGTTATCAGCCTATTATAACAATAAATTTACTAAAGATCAGGATCACACCAATTTATCATCTTTTTTTTTTTTTTGGATGTTTATTTTCCTCCTAAACACAAATATGTGTTTTAATGAAATCATCATTTTCTATTTCTGTTAGTTGAGCTTCTCTACAATCTTTCCAGTGTCCATGTGTTTGTGTATTTCTTATTGTCAGCCAATACCCCCCTCCATGCTTCATCTCCACTCCCCCCCTCTCCTCTCCATCTTTCACTGAAGTGAGATATTGTATTTCAGGCAGGCCATTTCTCACTGTCAGTAATGCACATCAAATCCCACAAGTAGGAGGGCTAAGAGGTTTGATCGGCTGTAATGCCTTTACCTACACTAAAGGCTTAAGAGAGGAAATCACATTCAAAGTTGCCCCGGCTCTGCACCGCACATCTGGGTCTCGGCTGGCTTTCTTTGCAAATCTTGTGGTTCATAAGGCCTCAAATAGAATCCAGAGCTCCTAATCCATCTTGATCTCATTTACACACAAGTGGCAAGTTTTGACTAATATTTTCCTTGATATTTTGCCACAGCAATAGAAGAAATAGCTCATGGAGGTCCAGTCTGGGTCTGGTCGGGGGTTATTTTGAGATTGTGTGCTTGTCCCAGGACCAATCTCAGTATGATTGGGTGGTAAATTTGGTATAATGCTTTCTTTTCCGTGGTGTAAAAGCTGAGGAATGCGCTGCGGTGACATGAGCGGTAGTTTCCAAACTCTTCTACGTCTTCCTGCATGAGCGTATCCTCAGATGACCTTGTCTGCCTGTTGGTTTCATTACAGATACATCCAGGGGCGACTTTTTTTTTTATATGAATATCATAGTGTTCTCTTTAAGAAATAAGCAATGAGGCAAAAAATACAATTTAAACCAATGAATATGCAGATTAAAAACTCCAGGCGGTAGACATACTTTACACACGCACCGTCTCACTCCAGAAGACTGACGACTTTCTTGCATTAAACCTTTAAAAGCAGCCTGTCTGACCTCCTGACTGCGTGCTGTAGGGACACACGTCTTCTTAGTTCACGTCAGCTGGCAGACGCTCATGTCTTCCATGCAGCGCTGCCAGCTGTACAGCTCGTCCCAGCATGCTTCCTGAGCTCCTCTCCCGTCCTCAGAGCCCCAGCCGTTGTCGTCCAACCCAGCCGGCACGCACTAGATGGCACTGTCTACAACAGCACCGACTGGGCCGAGCAGCAGAGCAAACACGCCGTCTCACAATTACTGATTTACAATCCTCTCACTAATCTAATAAATTAGATTGCGCATTATACAGTTTGTAATTACACAACCACAATAAACACAGTTAACAATGCACATCAGCTCCGATTTCCACAGCTGTTACTGCATTAGATGGGGAAAGATATGAAACAAGATATCAGATATGGCGATCAATGTGAAACAAGGAGATGATAAGATCAGTCACTATTTTTTTTCCTCCTCTTTAATGGCTCATAATGTCATTAAATCTGACTGCCATTATTTGCAAATACATTTAGCTGGTCCACAGGGGCTGTTTAATGAAAAGTGCAGTCTTATCACGCGCTGATAGCATTTGTATACGCTGGATATTTTACAGCTTTGATGCATCTACCTGCTTTATCACTGCACTCTGCCTCCTGTCTGTTTATCGCATCCTCACTTTTTTTTTAGTTTTTTTTTTTAGCCTCTTTGTTGCTCTTTTGTTTGTCAGTGTGTCTGCAACTTTCCATCTGTCTGTCTGTTTGTCTGCCTCCTTGTATTCCTGGATCTCTTTGTGTCTAGGCCTGTGGGCAGGTTTATGACAGGGGAGGTTGCTCCGGTTGAGCCTTCCTTAGGCATCAAAAGGCAAAGAGAGAGACAGGCTCTGTCACATTATGCGGGGGCCTTCCTCTCCCGGCTTTGATTGAGAGTAGTGATCCAAAACTGATGCGGAGAGGAGCCGGAGCTCACCTCTTGTCAGCGGCGGATGTTCTCCACAGGCAGACAGGCGAGCGGCAATGACAATGTTGGATACGCTCCGTGGGCTCTGACAACCTCCTTCACACTTTGACACACTTGGTGATATCTCACTCAATGTTTGCCATTGTCTTAAAGAGATATCGGTTGTGCAGCAGTTGCAGATAGGATGTGGATGTGTGTTAAATGGGGTTGCCTGTAGAATTTGTGAACTTCTCCGCTTCTTCTCTACATATTGAAAATATACACTCTTACTTTTAGCTTGACAACCTTTTTTTTTTTTTTTTTTAAAGTTTATCCAATTATACCTAATTATGTTCTGCTTGTAGCATTGCAACTCATGCATGCAGCTTTTTCTTGTGGGGTTTCAAAGCACTCAGAATCCCCTACTGTAGATCTGCTTATACTTATATAATTTTCTTTTCCACTGCTGACATCTGTGGCATTTTATCAGTAAAATGAGTTGGTATCCTATTCAGACCAGCTGTATATTGGACCGAAAGAAAGCAGATTCTAACTTGTTGTTAATAGGAAGTTAACCAAATGTGTAACTTTGGCCCTCCAATTAAACAGAAACCATAGAGTTGCTACGCAATCTTTCAGCTGCAGTTGAAACATGAAAATCACCAAAATTGGAGTAACAAGAGTTTGATGACATCAAAAGGCACACTATTAAATGGCAGCAGAGATGTGGTAAACTTGCTATGAATGCTGACTATCCAATCCCTCGCACTCTGAGACGCACACACACCCCACACTACACTCACATTTGTTGCGTTTTGACATGTTACCCTGAGATGACTCTTTTTGTGTGTGTGTGTGTGTAGTCTGGTGGATATTTGACATCAGATTTGGCGGGACCTTCCAATGAGCCCCCGCCATCTCCACTTCCTCCTCCTCCTCCCCGGGCCAATAAAAGTGTGTATTTATCCTGCAGAGACTCATTTATAGCTGCTCCTCCACCGCGCATCATGAACCCAGGGCTGCATATTCATAAACCGGCCATCTGCGTGAAATATGCATTACTTAAGAGATGCTGCGCCGGGCGATGCACAGCGGCTGGAAGGTGTCATCTCCATGTGTCAAACCCTCCCACTTAAATGTAACATGCTGCCATGGTGACGGGCTGATTGGCACGTCTCGCAGCTCTAAAGCCAGTAAAAGGAGTCATCTCTTCTGTTAAATAAGTGGACTGAGAGTAGACATGTCCTTGCATGGCTGCTGGGTTCTTTTAGATCTCAAGCAGAAGCAGCGCTTGAGACTTCCAGCATTAAAGTTTCTTCTTCTTCTCTCTTTTTAACAAAAGTTTTCTCCACAGCTTCTGTCTCGCAGTCCTTGTGGTTTCTCCATCTGTGGCCCCTGCATGGCTGTACTGCAAGTGCTTTTGTCTGCACTTTTCTTTCTGATGATCCTCAACTATAGCACATGTTGAGATCATTAATTTCAAACCCTGCCAAAACCACTTCCCACACATGCATGGGATTCATTCCTCCCCTCTCTCCCCCGGCTCACTCTTTCCCTTCTCAGACGTACACACTCTGCTCTCTGCGGCGCTACGAAGCAAGAGTAATCCTGTTCTCTTTTCAGTGAATCAAAATCACCATGTGGCTTTGTTACAGTAGAGCTGAGAGCCGGATTGCTATTGCCTTATAACGTTAAAAAAATAAAAAAAAAAATGTGTAGCAGGTTTGTGCATAAAAAAAGAAGAAAGAAAAGAAAAAAAATCGAAGGGGTGAGGATTTATGCAGGCAGCATTGGCAGAATTCCTTCATACCTCCCTTGTTACACCTAACATCGCAAACCTGCACCGTTTCAAAGCAGTGGCAGATATGAAATATTCAACAGCCCGTATTACTGTTACAACACACAGTAAAAAAAAAAACCCATGCATGCTCTCCCTGCACACTTTTAATTTTGAAAACTTGATGATTATTGGTTCAAATAGGACTCCCGCTCCACAGCAGGAGCGCCTGCCTCTGGAACCAAGGCTGCATCTTTAAGTATCTCAAAAATAAAAAAATACAAATCTCAAGGGTTGGGGGACAGACTGAAAGAGTAAGGGGAGGAAATAAAAATGAGGAAAGAAAAAGAGAAAGAGAGAGACACTGCAAGGGAAAGTGAGAGCAATCTGCTGGAGAATGTGTCAGAGTGTGTGTGTGTGTGTGTGTGTGCGCGCTGCAGACAGCTCTCTGGCATGGCAAACTCCTGCTGGTCCTGAGCAGAGCTGAGCTGGAAGCCTGCTCAAAGCCCTTCACCTTCACAGCCGGGCTGGCACGATGCGTCAAGCGCGGCTGGCATAGCGCGATGTTTATCACACAAAGGCACGATCAAAGAGCTCTGGTATCTGGCTGCACCACTTTCATCTGGGTTCCCACAGCTGACAGTAGCATCCGTGGGGGGCTCTCCTCTCCTTTTTCTCCTCCTTTAATGGTCTCTCTCTCTTTTCCCCCTACCTCTCTATTCTCTCCTCTCCCTCTCACACATTTATCACTGCAGATAAAAAGACTTTATTTGAGATTCCATAGCGAAAGAAATTTCTCTCCTAATCAATGATGGCTTTAGAAGCGGCCCGGGGATCAGGCGTTCCTTGGCTCTCTGCTTGTAAAGTGTGTGTGTGTGTTGAGGGGGCTCACAAACTTTCCCTTCAATGTTTAGGTTGCTGCTCACCACAGGCCAATCATCTTCCACCTCTGCTCATTGTTTTCAGCGATCAGCAAACCAAACTACTATCTGCAAAGAAGTTCCCACAGCAGACACAGTACAACTTCACCGCATGAAAACAGCAATGCAAAATGAATGGGTGGTTGGGTTGGCTTTGCACGTGGGGCTTGACAGCTCCAGCATGAAGTTTGACAATTGGAATGCAGTCTCCATGTTGTTGAGACAAACGGCGAGAGGAGCCAAGATTTGAGGGAGGCAGAAGCTGGAGGGACGCTGTGGTCCAGGGGCTGTTTATTCATTCTCTAACTGTAACACTTCAGTTTGTGATTCAGACATGCTCCAGGAAGAGCAATAAGTCTTCCATTCAACTGATACGCACATTAGGCATTCCCCACATATCCTCGCCACCTTCTCTGACATCCGACTATGCCACAGAAAAAAATGAAACCCTAAACAAATGGCTTCCATGGTCACATCAAACCGCCTCGTCCGCAGTGAAAAACGGTCGCTCTTCAGCATACAGCAGCAAGCCCTGTGCGACTGTCAAGAAAATGCGTCGTTTTTTTTCCCCCCCCTCGAGTGTGTGTGTGTGGAATGTGTGGCTCCTGTTGTTGCGATCAATCCCAATTTAACAGACATCGGCTCAAAGTCAACCTTCAGGGAGCCATGAAAGCTGACAGGTGAGGACTCACTGCCGTCTCCCCGACTCACATCAAAGACACGGCAACAGCGGCGGCTTCAGCTGAAGACGAGCACTTTTAGGAAGAACAAAGAGACTTGGAGAGAGGAGAGCAGGACTCGTCTTGAGACAAGGGATGGCCGAGAGGCTGAATACCAAAAGGGCATGAATACTAAAAAAGGTTCCATCTGCCCCATGCAGATTTTGGAGAATTCAGATTGGATGTAACACAAATTCAATATGATGTTGGCCGTATGAGAGTCATTTGTTTGACAAAGACTTCTGGGCTCAGGTGGAATTTTTTCCCATTTTGCTTCAACTCAAAAACATGTGCACTCTTACTTTTGTGGTTCAATCTGGGGATTAAGCCAGTTCAAATAATAGAGACAGAGCACAATTAAGTCCCACCCACACCAGAGGGGAAAACAATTCATCGCTCTCCATTGACTTTGTATGGTGTGAAGGTGCCTCCTTGTCACTTCGCTCTGCTAGCAAACAACAGAAACATGCCTAAAAGCTGCTGTGTGGTGGGATGCACTACCAACAGGGTAAAGAACCCAGAACTAAGTTTTTATAAGCTGCCGAACCAAAGAACTGAGCTTTTAAGAAGATGCATACAGATGTAAGGCATCAACAGGAAGAATGGGAAGAACTGTGTGAACAACCCTATCTGTTCCTGACACTCAGTATGCCTATGTGTGCAGCAAGCATTTTTTCACTGGTCAGTCAAATATCCAAATGTCACTTTTAGGCTAACTATATTGCTGTAAGTTAAGCTAAAGCATTTTGACAGTATGAAACTTGTGTAGTGGAATGTGGCTAAATCAGAATGTTATGCAGTATTATATTTGCAAGTGCCTTAGCTAACTACAGTAACTTAGCTTGAGGAGGGACACTGAGATAGACTGACAATATTGAGTTTGTCCTCTCTGGTAGACATAGGGTGCTAAAAGAATCCTCTGACATGCTGAAATCTAATGTTTTTAGCTAGCTACAGGCATTTTGTTAGCGTTTAAGCCCTTGGTTGCATATTGTGGCACTGATTGTTTTCGCCTCCGGTGGGCGTGGTTTTCAGAGTATGACGCGTTGCACTCTGTCTCTATGTTGTAACTACGTGTAGTTTTAATTGCCATTGCAAATGAGTTAAACCTGCAATAACAGCTTTTTTTGGCCACTTGGGGGCAGCAGAAACAAGTTGTGGACACAACATTGACACATACAGTATAACCATTTTTAGTTGATATGGAAAAGCTGTTAGCAAACAGTTGCTTATTTACACATCCAGCAGTTCCAGAGCAACATTATCATTCATTTGGAGTCCTCTTTGTGTCCACCTGATGAATGTAAGTCCAATATTCACTCTCTTTTATCTCTTTTAGCTCTGTTTTGGGTCTCTACCAACCCGAGGAACACATCTGGCTGTTTAGCTGCTAAATGCTAGTCGCTATCTGTGTCTGTTTGGTGCTGAGCAGGTAGTGTAGAGCGGGTTTTTAGAACTTTTCTACTGAAAACAGCTGCCTGCTGTGGCCGAAAACTACGCTATGAGAGCGTTGAGAGTGAACCAAAGTTGTCGGCTTTGCTATGAAGCTCCATAAAGCCGAGGGGAGTTACTGATTCAGATGATAATTCTCCGTGGGTTCATCACTACAAGCAATACGTGTGGTTTAATACTACAGGTCCCAGAATGTGGGGGCAGCAAACACTCCTCGCCTCTCTTAAGGATTATAACCTTAATATAAACGTGTTGAATACTGATTAATTGGGCAGTATGGAAAATGACACAGAGAATGCTAAAAATGAATTAGGTCACTTACTGTACAGCTCTCAACTTCAGTCATAACTGAACAGTTATTTTTCCCCCTTCCATAAAACCTCTGGAAAGCTTTGCAATCACAGCCCCAGTGCACCCACTTTTTTATTGTATACCAGCTGTTGGAAAACTTTACACTCTGAAGGAGAAGAAAGAAATGGAGGAGTCCTCCGAGGACCCATTTGTACAGCTCCAGCAGTTTAAGCCGCCATCTCTGGTGCTGTAGCAGGTGTGCATCCTTTGTGGGTTTCACCTTAAATCAACTTCCAGATGAAAAAACACTACAGGAAAGAATAATAATGAAAAAACTACAGATGATACTTTTTTTTGCTTATTTCATTTTCCTGTTGAACAGTTCCCACCCACAGGTCTACACGCACTGTCTTGTTGAACAACCTGTCAATACTGTGCATGTACAGAGCAGATCAATACACTTTTAGGCACTGACAGAACCCTGAGTATGTTAGTGAGAACAGAGATGTGAACTTATTCGGTCCAACATGAGGATTGTCTCGCCAGCAAAACCCTGAAGGAGAAAATGAAACCCAAACACTTCAATTACAAGGACTACCATTCCGCTAAAAGTCATTGCACCCACGCTAATTAGCAGCGCAATCAAAGCTAGAACAAGCAGCAATGTTATTTAGTTATACCTGTTTATCGCTGATTTGTCTGTATGTGACTGAGGCTGATTTGAAATCTTAACTCGCGGCACCTTTAAAAGCAAGGAGAGGAACACTGGGGTCAATAGGTAGGTGTCGCATCATATCCATCCCATCTTACTGGCCGGTTTTACAGCTTCGTTTCTATCTCTGGGTCTGGTCCAATCATTAAAGGCCAGTATCTGGAGCAGGAAGTAAAGATTGGAACCATTTAGATCTCTCCCAGATCTGCTTAATGCTGCCCATCGATTTGCTTTTCCCTTTTAAAAACAAATGGACAACTCTGATGGTCCAAATGGCCCTTTTCCCAATTACAGGCTTGGGTGGCTTTCAATCCTCCTGCAGAAACACTCTGGCCTTAACTTCAGATAACTACTTAGTGGCCTGCGTGTGATCTTTCCTTGTCTGGTATGTACCTAAACACACAGACACACACACAAAAACCTCACGCATTTGTGCTGCTGGTGAAATGAATCATACATTTTCAGTCTATTACATTAAAAATCTCAGTTTGAGCCAATATAACTTTGTTGTTATATCAGTAATTGGATCAAAATGAAGATTAATCTTTCGCGTGCGTTCTCCTTTTATTCAAGAATAATTCACGCTGAGATGAGAGATATTAAATCGGAGAATGCTGCACAGGAAAAAAACCCACGTTTTGCCTTTTTTTTCCCATGGTCCAGTACCTTATAGAGGCCTTATCGAAAGGCTACAAACCTGACCCCTCTTTCCAGATACGCAGCCAAGCAGGCCGACACTGTGTTCTACTTAATCTTGGATGAGGAACAGCAGCAGCAGAATTCAAAGAAGGGATGAACTGGGAGCTGGAAGAGAGAGTGGGGGGGGGGCTGCTGTCAACAAGCTCTTATGGTGAACAGATGTGGGGAAACTCCCTCACTACTCCTTAGCCTGAAGCCATGCACACACACACACACACACACACACACACACGTATATACTGTAACACATACTCGAGGGGAGGAGAAGCAAAACAATCGTTTGGAGTAAATTCCTGAGATGGCTGCGATGGTTGTGGTGGATTTTTGCACAGAAAGGCCAAAATTGGAGAAAACCAAATAAGATATTGTAGTGGAGGGCGGAAGAGGTTTTTTTTTTTTACCCTTTTGTTTTGCAGGAATGCTACTCTCGGTGAGGCCAGAGTGAGTTAGAAGAGTGGTCTACAGCTCTTGATTTATCCCCTTCCCGTGCAGGACAGAATGCCCTATTTGACGGCGAAGCAGACATAAAGCAGCTGCCTCTTTGAGCAGCTCTTAGAAAGAGATGCTATCGGTCAATGAGCCATACTTTAGTCATGCCACCAAACTCTTTCTCCACCCTGAGCAAGCAGCGTTTATTGTGCATTTATCTTCACGGGGAGTTAGAGTCTTACATAACAGCATGGAACTGCTGAACTCATGGACATATCGTTTCACATAGTACTTTTAAGTAAGTTTTAGAGCTCAAACATTTCTCTTTTTGCCCCTCCATATTTTCCAAAACTAATTTTCTGACAAAACTGCTTGTACATTTTTAAAATTACATACTATTTATGTCTATCCAGCGGCCTCAAATCACGCAATTCACCTCAAAGCAACACAGAAAATGACTTTTACCCTGGGTGTCCATCCACATCGTTTTGTTGCTACGGTCTAGAGATACTAGCAGTATAGTGAAGCTCAAGAGCATATAGGGTGCTAAATTAAAAAAAAAAAAATCTTACTCACCTTCTTATAAACAGTTCTTCCTTCTGCATCATATCTGTGGATGTCCGTATATTTGGAAGGAGACATTGCTGAGGTTTTCAAATGTAATTTATGTATCTTTTTTATCTATTCATTTATTCATCATCAATCAATGTTTTTAGCTAAAGGTTTTCACAGGTCTAAACAAGCCTGTGGAAAACGTACCCGAACCTGACGTGAATCCATTTTTCTTCTTATCTGAAAGGCACCTGAGGACAGTCGGATCCAATTCAGGTGTACATGAGGTGTGGGTGGACCGATCCCCAAAGTGTCAATACTACCGATACTACTGATATCGATATTAGCATCAATTGGATCAATTCCAAAAAATGATATATCTCATGTAGGGGTGACCCCAAATATTTGACAATTCGGTCTAAGGAGCCTGATTCAACTGCCAGTCTCACAGTTGAATCGTCACAGTGGCTGGAAAATGTGGTTATGAAACAAAGGATCATTCCATTTGGGCTATATGGGGGTGCTGAATGTCTGATTTTACATAGAATTGCTTGGTTTCTCCCAATAAATCATTATAGCCGAGGTCGCTAATAGGTAGACCGCGGTCCGGACCCAGATGCCGTCCTGTCCAGACCCGGACCTATGACCGATTTGAAACAAGACAAGAGACAACAGTTGGAGAAATAAGTGAATCAGAGAAAAGTAATTTCACATGGTGTGCTGTAAAAAAGAGAAAAGTAGACAGTGTGAACATAGCTTTTATTTAAGAATGGACAGACTCTTACGTGTTCATTCTTCTCACGGGCAGTTCAAAACAAGTATGTTTCATATGTTCCTATCGTTGATAGGCAAGACTTGACCAATTAGATAATACATTAGACTATGTAAATTCTTAGTCGGGGACACCACTTATCTCATGTAAGATCAGGTTCTGGGCGTAAAAACACTCTTGTTTGTCAGTGAATGAAAGCCGTCGTTTTAAAGTACTTATCCAACGTCCACCATGCATCTGTGGAATCACACATTGTATGCTCCTTGTTGGTAAAACGGCATCCTTTGCCACCCAAAGCCATCTTTCCTCAGACGCTGCTTTTCCCCTGTTGCACTAATAAGCAGGATCTTGCATTTCAGCAACATTGGCTCCAACAGTAATGTTAGCTAACTTTACCGATTATTGGAACAAAAGAAACAACACATTTATGGACAAAATGCACTCACAATTAAACAAGAATTAGTAGCAACAGACTACGATAACATGCAGTTCAGCAGCTGTAATAATCAATAAAATACTAAAAGGTGACTAAAACCAATGTATAGTTTCGTCAAAAGAAGGAGAAAGAAGAAAATTTAAAAAAAAATCTAAATTAGGTGCCAAAATTGCATTAAACCTTGCATTGGGTTAAACTACAACTGACAAAACTCTGAACCTCAATGAGTCCCACCAAATCTATGTAGAGGGATAGATAGAGCTCCAGGTTAGAGGAGGTTTTGGGTGTACTGTCCCTTTAAGTATAGAACACACTGAGCTAGTGATTGCACCTTGTTTCACATAATGTTGAATGAGGTGTAACACTGCGGCCGACAGGATATTTGACACTAATTATTTACTTGCTTACCTGCTGTTCGGATTTTGATTACCCAGGATAACCTGCAATATTGCACCTTTGTCATCCGACCTTGGCAGAGATCCATACACAAAATTGCATTAGGTGCCGTCATTGGTTTCTGCAGTGTGGTAGCGGCTCTCCAGTCCATGACATACAGTATGTAAACATTTGGTCAATAGACCTTTCAACCCACAATGTTGTTAAGCCATTAACCTCTTTACAGTAGCTTGCAGCTCGCCTGTGCTCTTCTTTATTGTCCTTTTGGTTTCGTCATTATTCACTTGACAAACGACCGTTATTAGTCAGAAAGCCCTCTGCAGGCCTGGATTAGCTCTAGAGGCTTTCATTATCCTTCGATTCAACCACCTTGATTACTTTCAATTGGCGTGAACACCTCATTTTCTAGCATAATCTAATTCAATATCATCTCATTTAGGGGCTGATAGAATGAGACCCGAGATAATTTGCTCAGTTTGGTATTGCACTGGGATTAAATGTTTGTCTTGCAAAGTAATGATGATGTGTTGAAAATGTGAGCTTCTATTAATTTGACATCTGTGCTCAGAGAGGGAATCGGGCAGGTTTGCACAGGTTGCATACCATGGTGCTCTAGACACAGGCATACCTAACGTGACCTGGTAGGAGTCAATGACTCATTTCACTTCAGGCGGCTTTGCACATTGTGACAAGGGCTCAAAGAATGTAAACAAGTTTTCAGTCTCTGCAAATCTGGCCTATTATCTAAGGACTGCTACGAAAAGATTTGCCTTGTAGACAAGTGTTTGTTTCTTGACAGAAAAGAGCAAAAAGCAAAAACACTTTGTGGAGGAGGAGAATCTGATTTGATGTCAGATTAAGCAGCATTTTCAACCTTGGAATAACTTTTAAATTCTATTTCCACCTTGGTTTAGTTTGACGTGTTTGCTGCCTCTGCCTGACAATGGAAGAATAAACAATGTAACAGTGCAGAAAGCAATTCTTTATCACATTTATTCCAGCTCCCAGTGCTACCTTTCAGGCATTAAGAGAAAGCGATCGTTGTCTTGTTCACGGAAGACAAGACGGGTGACTATCTGTCAGCACCATCTAATGCCTTTCATTCTCCTGGTGTCCAGTGGTCGTAGTCAGACTCATGTCCCCAGAGGTCAATCAGTCACCCAGACAGCTGCTCCAAACACAGCTCAGACCTCAGGCCAAAAGACTGCCGTGTCTACAAGCCAGCCAAATCACTTAACTGATTACAGTGATTTAGCTGTTTTAGAAACGGGCTGAGTAGATTCAAAGAGGTGATATAAGATTGTCTTTACCACTACTGGAATGTCATCAATACAAAGTGAATTAATCAAAGCTGAAATTAAGGACACATACTGAGCTATGTTGGCGATATCTAGTCATGCATCCACCATCTTCCTTTTCTTCATTTTGAGATTGTTAACATGTCGGTCGCATGGTTTTTAGCCACGCTAGTGACCAACATGCTAATGGATGGCATGTCGGTCGGTCTAACTATTGGATGGATTGCGATGACATTTGGTACAGATGTTCACGGTCCCCAGAGGATGAAGCCGACTGATTTAGGTGATCAACTGACATTTCCTCTAGTGCCACCATGAGATTTTGTTTTTAGTGAAATGTTAATTGACAACTATTGAATGGATTACCATGATATTAGCATTAGAAAATATCTGGGTCTTTGATAAGAAGTAGAAGGTACCAGCCTGTGTACATAAAAACTTCGGGGTAGAACTTAACTATGACTCCCGAGGTGCATTTAAGCAAGAATCATCCAATCACTTACGCTTTAAAGATTATGGTGTTGAGAAAACTAATAACACAATCTGCAGCTTAAATAAATGTACTTTCAGATTCTGGATGAATTCTGCAACTATAGCGCTGTGTTTTGTTCTCAAATTCAACGACGAAGGGGTTTGAATTTGCTACCACTCTGATTTGCGTCTCTGGCTGGCTTTTTCTTCATAGCAAAGGCTGCTGGCGCTTACGGGTATTGTAGTATTCAGATCCATCCACCATGCCAAAATGACAGACAGAACATGATTCTCAGAAATTTAAATAATTCAAACTGGTGGTCATAACATAAACCTATATCATTGTTACATTATATGGGAGATGCTCGTGTTTCTATGTTAGGTAATATTTTGAATATCTTTTACTGACAAAAATTTTAATGGGAATACAGAATGGGGAAAACACTGCCGGAACCAGCGGCTCTTCAAACTATACAACTCTAACTTTGGCGCTCCCCTAACTTTTCATCTAGTTTATGACCAAACACCTCAAACTAATGAGAGTCCCATCAGCCTCAGCTGCACTTTGGGTTTAGTGCTAATTTACAAATGTTAGCATGCTAAACTGAACAAGGCAAACATTATACCTGCTAAACATCGACATGTTAGCATTGTTATTGTGAGCATGTTAGCATGCTGAAGTTAGCATTTAGCTCAAAGCACCACTGTGCCTAAGTACAGCCTCAGAGCTGCTTGCATGGCTGTAGACTCTAGACCTACGAAGTAAATTCACACCTGGGAGCTCACTTAAACAGCTTCCATGAGAAGTGCCTTGCTCCAGGGCACCTCATCAGCCATTACTGAGGGGTATAGGATGGAGTTACTAATTCTCTCTCCCAGCCGAGATTGTCTCAGCTTGTCTTAGGATTCAAATCGCCAAATCCTCTCCAACTCTCACTGTCTTTTTTTTCTCTCTCTCTCTCTTCCACATTTACTTTCTGGTCTGCATGGACTCCCAGAGTGAGCACTATGAAGGATTACCCTCCCCAGATGTAATCCAATCAAAAAAAAGCAGGAACTGATTTCTTATCTTTCTAAGATGCTGCATTTCCCCTCATCTCTGAGAACACACAGCCAGCATTATCAGTCATTTGATTACCCTGAGTAAAAATGGATACAGAACAGCAGCAGTTTCAGCCTCGAGAGGCCTGACTTGCACATTGAAATCCAATTGAAGGCTGTACCTTATGTATTTGTTTAAGATTTGGAAATAATTAACTGGGGTAAAAGCTGTTATGGCTGCACAATGGGATTATGCGAGGCATCTAGGGTTTTTTGAGTTGAAGACAATCTAGGCTTGAGAGCACCTTTTTCCTGCCACTTATCTTTAATACACAATTATAAAAAAAGCATCTGTATACGAAAATGTTTTAGATTCAATGGACATATGGCCCTTAGATGTTTTTATGTATGTGCACTGCATGTGTGTATCTGCACACTAAATCAGTCCCCCACACACACACTGTACTTAAGCCCGGGGCATCGGCAGGCTAACAGATGTTGGTCACGGGGGACAGCTGATCCTGTGAACCGACTATCCTCGCAAACATGTGTTTCTCTGGCTTCCATATGGATAAAACACATGTAGCCCATACAACTATCACCCTGACCAATGATAACATTCTAAGCCACTTAAGGACAGTGGAATGGATAATGAACCCAATTCTGAGCTACAAATTTCGCATCTGGAACATTTTCGGAACGGCGCCCTTTCAACTTCTCCCGTTTCATTGACTGAATCGCCTTCACAGCCTTGATACCTTTTGTTTTCTGCTTGTGATAAATTGATTCTGAGTGGGTGTAACATGAGAGGACGAGCGTTTAAGCAAATCCACCGTCCTGCATTTGACCTATAAACCGCTGTAGTTTTTAATGGCGTCTGTCTCGCTGCACCGCCTGGCAGACATCTCTTTGTTATAAGCTTTCTGCTGAAGTGTCCTGAACAACGTTCGCTGTAATTGCTAAAAGGTAATTGCGCTGGCAGGTTACGGCGAGGCTTTAGCTCCCATGAGCCACACCCTGATCCCTGCATAAGGATGTGATTAACCGCCATCTCCTGTCATTAACTGTGAGGGCTTTTGGCAAGCGGGCTGCTCCAAGTGAGTAATTGTCATATTAGACCCATTGCTTGGTCAGATCAAGTATTGGAATCAAGTTCCTGGTCTGAAGTGGCTGCTGGCAGGCCTTAAGTACATAGCAGAATTGACCAAATTGTTAGCTCTTGTTCCTGCAGTGATATGTGACAGCTGAGCTGCCATCTAATGTTCAATTTGCTGGTCTGCTAATATAACCATACACACCATCCGTGAGGGAAAAGAATATTTTTTCCTGTGAATGGTCTATAGCTCAAGGGCCAAACATCTTTTAGAGTGACATCCAGCAGCCATGCTACTTTATGGAGTATAACATTAAAGCCACAGGAATGAATCATTTGCTCTTCTGTGTGAGACAGAAACTGCCAAAAGCTGTGGCCAGGCAGAGGCTCAAAACAAATAAAGCGAAACGCACATTTACAGACCTGCAGAGAACCTGTTTGTGTTGTATATCACACTGTAAATGTAGTACAGATTGCTGTAAAGGGCTCTATCCCTCTGCTTAAGCTGGCAGAAGCAGGGCATTGATCTTCCTCGCCTTCGCTGTGCTGTGATGCCTCTGCAGACAGACGGGGAGGGAAGGGGTGGGGGGGCGAATAGCCTTTCATTGGAGCATGCTCAGAAATGCATATGCTCAGTGGCCTCTTGATGGTACTTCAGAGACGAGCCCAGTTTTGCTTAGATTGCTTAAGGATGGACTCATCGGGGCAGTTAGCATCACTTTGTAACGGAGTGATGAAGGCCAAAACAAGTTTTTTTTTTTTTTTTACAAGGAGGTCAGGGAGAGGGGAAAGAACACAGCAGAAAATCGAGTGAGCTTGAGCTATAAAACAAACCAAAAAAAAAAGACAAGTATTTTGTTTACCATGACAGATTTAACACATCATGCAAATAATTTCCCTGAGTGGTTTTAATGGGGCTCCAGTCAGATGCGCAGATGAATAGACAGTTTTGTTTCATGTCCCCGATGCCATTCTGAGGTTCTCCATTTAGAGGGATTTTCTGTGGAGCAGGGATAATGGAGCATCAGTGGGGAACCCAGGAGGAAGGATTTAGATGTGTTTGAATTGACTCAGACATTTTGTTAAGTGTCATTGTGCATGGCCCGTTTATCCCGCTCCGCTCCTCCCCCCCTTTTCATTCATAACCACTCTCCCGTCTCTTTCACAAGGGGTTATGGCTGGGATATGTGTGTCTGTGTGCATGTGCGTACATGTACTTGGTGGTGGAGAAGGTACGTGCGTGTGTGTGTGTGTGTGTGTGTGTGTGTGTGTGTGTGTGTGTGTGCGTGTGCGTGTGCGTGTGTGTGTGGTTTGGGGAGTGGACAGGGCCCAGACCAAAACAAAGACCCTCCTATTATAAGCCCCACTCAGGTCTGTATTGTGTGTGCTGAGTGAATCATGACAGCATTTACACACATAACACACACACACACGCACATAAAAACAAGTCCAGCTGGGTTATGGAAACAGAAGTGACATTGGCCTTTGCGTTGGACCTGAGTGGGCTGGGTCAGCTGGAGGTAGACGATGCTATTGTGTGGGATGGAACGATGAAGCAACGCAGGGACAGAGGGAGGAGGGTGGAGAAGTAAATCTCTTACAGCTGCTGTGTTTCACTATACTTAACCCCAGCAGGCCTGTTCAAGGGGAGTGTATGGTTTACAGATCCTTAACATCTGTATGTTGCCGTGTGCGTGAGGAGAAAATGGTTACTAATGCCATCAAGGTCTCATTTACATCCCATGGCGCGTCCATGCTGGGTGCAAAACTGGATGCTTCATCACAGCCTCTCTCTGCTATAGTGTTTAAAATGCTCTGAGCACAATGTAACAAATGATTGCACTCGCTTGTTACTCGCTGCCTCTCCCTCTCTCCTTGTCTTTGTTTCTCTGTTTAATCTTTCATTTCACACAGGGAAAAGAAATTCAGCTTGAATTTTCACCTCTTCATCTGTAAGGAGTTTAGGACACATATGTTAGGTTGCGCACATACTGGAGGTCATATTAAACATTAAAAACCACAGAAAAATATAAATAGCAGCAGAAACATCTGATCAACTGCATTACAATAATACAATACACAGCACTTTTCTAAACTGAATAAATATTCTAATAAGCAAAACTTGTTAAAGGAGATAACAAATTGGGGGAAAGAAGCATCAATAAAATGTTACGATGCATTACAATAGTCATGATGATAGGAGACAAAACAATAGAGGATTTGCTCAAAATGTTAGAAACATAAGAAGGGGTGTAGTTTGGCGATGTTTCTTAATTGAAAATAATAACTAAAAGTTCAACAAGGAATCAAAAATGACCCTGAGGTTTCTGGATTTATAAGCCAGGGTACCTTGGTGCTATTGTAATATGTGATTTAACTGCAAGAAACATCCAGGCACTAATCTCCTTAAGACAATAATGTGAAATAGCCACATTTGAAAGTTCCCGAGGTTTGATATGTGCTTTGATGTTGTTTCGTCTTCTAACGTAACATCAGCCTGCCCATGGACTTCAGATTAAATATTTGGCTAAATCTGACAGATTAACATCATACTGATGATAAATAACTATCAATTATCAATTATTAATTGTCCCTGATAAATAAACAAAGTAAGTAAAGTAAATAAGAGACACAGTCAAACTGACCGATCATTTGCACCACAGGGAGCATGTAAAGACCCTTGAGGAACTCCACATCAGCGTAACACAATCAAACACTTGTCAGTGATGGATAGAAAGACCTGGTCATTACATAAATAGGAAGAAAAACATTCAAGAGCCGTACCAGATAGCCCAACCCACTTGCCCAACCTCATGCAATCTAATGAAGTATTATGATCTATGGTATCAAAAGCAGCACTTAAAGTTAAACTTAACTAAGATGCAGCTTTCACCACAACTGGTGCAACAAGATGTCATTTGTGACTTTAAAGACAGCTGTGTTTGTGTTGTGCAAAAGTCCAGAACCAGAAAAAGTGAAATGGGAACAGTGTATAAAGAATTATCTAGAGGAAGTGTTTTAAACACAGCTCTAAAAAAACACACCATGTTGGTTCAGTTCCAGATAAACACAAAGTGTACATGTAGCAGCCAGAAACTGGTTAAGTCATAGTGCCGGTATCTAACATCCGCACTACGTCCATGTTAACATGTCAACAATGGCCACACTATTGTTATTGGAGGCTGTGGAGGCTATCGAGGACAAGGCGAACATCCTTTAAGTGTTTATAGTTGCTGGAGTGAGGAGATATAAATGAGTGGACCTGGGCTCCTCTGTGACTCACTCGGGGAAGATGAGCATTTATGAATAGAAGCTCGACGGAACAGCACAAGCCGTGTTTCTCCCGCATGGCTCAATAGAGTTCGTCAGCCGCCATGAGCTCCAGGAAACAGATGCGGCCTGATAAGAGAAGAGGATGTCATATTGTGCGTGTCGGTTTTGTGTAAGTGTGTGCTTTCCTATTGTAAATACGGTGTGTGTTCTCACACACCCAGCTGCTTCCCTGTTCCATTCGACCTCTGGGACAATTGGCTCGAGGCGACGTGAGCAGCGGGCCACTCTCAGGGAGACCAGAGGCCACTGCGACCGACGTCTCTGCCCCCTTCACGGCAGAAATAACAGAGAGGTAAATCACAGTTGTTTATTCCATCGTCTCAGGCAATCTCCCAGGGGCCTTGCTCGCTGTTAACCTGAACTGTGCCATGCTGTACCAAGTAAGGCGCCTCTGAAGTATGGAGTGCGAACAGGAGCGATGTGAGTGAGCCTGCTGCAATCTGGCACTCTTATGTGAGCAGAAATGGAAAAGAGAAGTAAATCACAGCTGTTTATCTGCATCTCTCAGACACTGTTTGTATGGGTCGTTGGAAAGAGATATGCCTTTGTGTGTGTGTGTGTGTGTGTGTGCGCACGTGCGTGCATGCGTTGTGTGTGTGTGTGTGTGTGTGTGTGTGTGTGTGCGTGCGTGCGTGCGTAGGTACCAGTGTACACACATGCTCGCCTGTGATTGTTTGCAAGTGCAGACTTGAGAGGGTATGAGTCACCACAGTGTTATTACACATTGCTGGGACTATTATAAGAAACAGAGCAGCACACAGACAGTACAGCAAAGCACACGTGGGCCCACACCCACACCAGCACATGTCTGAACACTCATATTAAGACATACGGTAGACACACCATGCCATTTAGTAATAACAAAGGCTCACTTATTGCAGAGGAGCCCAGTGACTCCCATGAGGATCACATTTGGCTGTTTTTTTTTTTATTCAACACACACACACACACACAGAAATTGCACTCCTTAGACACCAAGCAAGAAAGTGTGCAGTACATCATTTTCATTCCATGCTGGATACATGATCTCAACCTTTATCAGGCTTATAAAAAGGTGACCTTTATATGAAATAAGCACGGATCCTCCCTTACATGAAGTTAATTCCAGGCAACATGACGCAGGTGTTTGCATGGAATATCAATGCTGCTATATTATTCTCTTTTTTTTTTACAGGCTGCAACTTTCCCTCTGAGCGAGGAAACTTTCCCCTTGGTGATACGGACTTGGTGAAAGATATACCTGTGTAAAATTCATGAATTCATAACTTTTGAGGGTATATTTCACTACTGATCTATTGGGCCGTGATAAGAATTCAAAGGTGAATGGAGCTGGAGGACATCTTCAAAGCGGTCGAGGACATCACAGGAAAGCCAATGAGGCGCGTTGCCCTCCTACAACATCCTCGGAATACATTCCATGCACCTCTCCGCGATGTGATGCACTGTCAGAGAAAATCGGATGCCATTGCAGTCCGCTGCCATTAACTTGATTTACTCGGGGGTTTCAGTCAAACTCTGACAAAAAAAAGTCGTCGCGTCTGCAAGTTTCACCGGAATTTGTTAAACCATGCAGAGGCACGTGAAGAAAAAGGCCGCACTCACACTGAAGGACACTATTAATCAAAGAAAGGGTGCATCTAGTTGAGTTCCCACTGTAGATGAACACTGAAGCTGCAATGTTCTGTTGAACATGGGCTCAGCAGCTTCCCTTATCCCCAGCTTGATTATCAAAGCTAACAGCCTTTAGCATGTGTCAGTCGAGGCGGATAACCCCTGGTAGATACAAGAGGACAAGGAGGCAATCAAAGGCAGTCGGCTCTACTGGAGTTGACAGTGGTCAGCTTCTGGAGGTGATAAAGCCCTTTGAACCTGAAAGCTGCTCGAGGCCCCCCTTTGTGTCCCGTAGAGGGGTCTACTTTGATTTAGGCCCCTAGAGAGCCGAAACAGCTCTCTTCATCTCAGCTGGAGAGAGAGGAAAAAAGAGACAGAGAGCAAGAGAGAG
Source organism: Macquaria ambigua (assembly GCA_008360985.2). Classification (NCBI taxonomy): domain Eukaryota; kingdom Metazoa; phylum Chordata; class Actinopteri; order Centrarchiformes; family Percichthyidae; genus Macquaria; species Macquaria ambigua. The sequence goes on along the minus strand of VMKM01000615.1, from coordinate 153,693 downwards.
TGAAATAGCCCAGATCTATCAGATATTGGTCCATCAGTGGTGGGCACTCAACTGCAGGCCAGGTCACCATGTTTGACCTCAAACACTTGACTAGGAATGCAGGAAAAAACAGATAAGTGCATCTGTGAAGGCCCGCAGCGTCTAATGACGACAGCAGTACGGGTGGCAAATCCCTGTCTTTCTCTTAAAGCATAGAATATGCATGTTTCCCTATTAGCTCAAGTACTGGCTAAACCGCAGGTCAAATCGCTTTGTAAGCTGCTTCCACTTCATAATAACTCCTGTTTTCAAACTGGCCAAATTCATAGTTCATAGTGTCATTCAGGGCCGGCCATCTACACCTCATTTCATTTTATGGCTCAGACCTTCGGATACACTCAACACCACAACAGGGAAAATATGTTTCATGATTGGAAAAGTCTCATCCGCGCGGAGAGGCTCCCCGAGAGACGTGCAGAGTAAGGTTATGGAACAAAAGGCTTCCCTGCTCGAATGTTATTGTGGTTCATGTCATGTCTGCCTGGCAAGCACACTGTCTGCCTCGGCAGTCATGGAAGATGAACCCTGTTCATTATTCTGGACAAAAATGAGTTAGGAAACACATTGAATGTGGATGTATAAAGAGTAGGAAGTTACCCACGTTTGAATTGCGTCTGTCGCCTCAGCTTCAAACGAGTTAACATATTTTAAAATGTGACATTGCTGCCTTCGTTTGAAGTCTGCACAAAATGCAAAATGCAACAGGGAGCAACAGGATTTTATGGTGAGGTGGGAAAGGTGAAAGGTCGCAGGGGTGGCCAGGTGAGCCCTGCCTGCAGGGCAGCTATCAGTCATCAGGCAGAGGGATGAGCTCCACAGCTCAGTGTGCTCAATCCACCATGCACACAAATCCAGTCTGTCCACCCGTTGCAAGTGTGCATGCATGCGTGAAAACACAAATACATCCTCTACATATAACAGAGCATCTATAATTGCATCTCTCCTTGAGAGCAGTGAAAAAAATATCTTGAGGCCTGAGCTAGCCGACATCGCTGCGAAGTCGGAGGATATTTAAGCAAATTGAGTTACGTCTTGTTGAGCACGTTTGTCTTTCAATCCAGCTCTGTTTTCAGAAGCACCGGTCTCACTCTTTATTTTAAACTCCTTTGAGAGGCAAAACCACCGAAAGCTTGTATTGAAAGAATGTACTGAATGCTTTGCTCTTTCTTGCAGCTCAGGGATGCTAAAATGGCCTACCTGCTAAACTAAATAAAAAGCATGCAAGACGCTGTAAAATTGATTAATCCGGTCAGTGACACTCAATATGTGGTTTCTTGTACTTGTGACCACTTGGGGATAATGACTTGCCCTTTATTGGTAATTACCTGCGGTCCTTTTCCTTGAATGTTACACCCATGTAGAATGATATCTTCATATTTATTATCTGTCTCTTCACTGTTGACAGTCAACCACAGGAGGGGGGGGTTGCAGAATTGCGTGTTGTGCTTGATGAGGCAAAGCAGAGAGAACATTAATTATTCAATACTCAAATCACAAAAATAAAGATGGCAAAACCAAATTGTTTTGAAAATTTCCTAAGGAAAAAAAAATGTTGGCAAATCTCCCAAAATGCTGTTTGAAAATGCTCTTTGAAGGTAATGAGGCATGCTCATGGCACACAGAAGCAGGGAGTGGTGCCATGGCAAAGCAGCATGTTTTCAATTGGGTTTCTTTTTTGCTTACATATCACTTTAGTAAGGCACGTGTAGTACATTTCTAATGAAGTGCAGGATCGCGCCCTACCCCCACCTAGGGCATACATGTCTTTTAAAGAAAAAGATCTGGGGAAAAAAGGCAGAGGAAAAAGAGGAAACTTTGCACCTTAGGTCCTAAACTTCAACAGAATGACGCCTGCGACATCAAATTTTACGTGATGGTAATAACAACACCCTAAATGATCGAAATTCACATTTATCTACCAGAACAAAATGTGATATCATTCTTTGCTCTATTAAAAAGTACAAGACTCTCTCTATCCACTGCAATGAGCAAGGGTGTTCTATTAAACTCACTGTTATACTGGCCATTTTTATGGGTAATGAGATATGAGAGAATCTCTTCTCTCACAGTTAATAATACATGTGAGGTAAGGGGGAAAATAATATTTTTATTGCATCTCCAAAACCCTTCAGAATGTGATGAAGAAGAATGTGAAAATGCTGTGGTTATTAGCCAGGTTTTTGGTGGTAAAAATGATATAGGGATCATGAACAATTTATGTGAAGAACCACAAAAAAAAAGAGTTTTAAACTTCAGCGATCATTTATTTATTGAATGTAAATGGATATGCCTGGTCAATATAAATTACCATCAGAGTTGGCTAGGAGCAAAACATTAAATCATGAAACTGAAGAATGAAATAACACACAGTGAGGTTTTGAAAATCTAGGAATTATGTTTATACACCATTTAATAGGTTCATAAAAAGGTTTAATAAGGAACTTCTGGTTCTGTCTTCCTATTCAAAGAACCTTTTGCCACAAATATTAAATTTGTACAGAAAATGGACCCCATATTATGCTCTACCGTGTCAAATGTCAGTTCAGGCTAACTGTTAGCTAGCCAATTAACCTTCTAACGTTAGCCATCAACTGAAAATGTTAAGCTCCCTGTAATTTTAACTAGGTGGGGTATGGTAAGTAGCCTAATGTATGGCTCCACAAGTAGGCCTACGCCTTCTGTCACTTTTAAAAAGAGTTTTTATTTCAAGATAGTTGTTGGGCTAACGTGAATGCTAGCTAACATTAGCCATACCAGTAAGCTAGCGAAGCTGGGCGCTGTATGGGTTATCCCCCATTTTTCTAACATTGCATGTGTAATGGTTACTCAGAATACACCTCATTTAAGTAACTTCAACGTTGCTTAAAAATGTATACAAATTGTTAAATTATAGCCTGTAATGTTGTGTCAGCAAAGACCTGGCTAGCTTAGTCAAAGGTTGACAAAACTGTTTCAGTTGATAAATGTGGCTCAGTTTGAGCTTAAATGCCTTTTCTTTGTGTCGGTGTCTCTGTGTCCTTGTTTCTTAGATTACCAGAGAAACGTTGACTCTCTACTACTTGCATTTTTGTTGTGAGAGAAGACGGAATTCCTGTTGAGCTAGGTTAGCCTTTAACCATTTCACTTAACATTTTTTTGGTTCAATATTGAACCGTTTGGGGGTGCCATATATGTACTAAGATACAGAACCTAAAAAAGTAAAATATAGAGCCACTTGTTTTAAGAGTGTAGGCAAAGTGAAAATCTCATTTTATGCACAATCCACATAGAAACAATGTCCTTCAAATCTGTTCTCTCCAAAACAGATGAAGAGGAGGAAACCAAATCCAGCTAATCTGTAATGCATTAGCAAGCACACTAACAGTATGTTACAGCCCATTAGTGGTTAACAATGATAGCTGATTTTCAGATGGCACAGATAGCCATTACAGTAATTCGCTCCAGCCTGCGTCAACTCCCCAATGACAACCACTGCTTCCGGTCCTGACATTAGATCAATAATGCAAAACCTCCTTAAAGTTCTGCCTTGTGGTTTCATTTAAAAGAGCTTCCTCTCAGACTAATGATGCAGGTTAATTGGCTTGTCATCGTTTGGGAGTTGACTGGGAAAGGAACAGGGGCCGTTTTAAAAAGGAACGCTCCAGGGATGTGCCATGTCCCCTCTGTGTATTGCCTCTGTAGTTTTATTGATGGGTTTTCCGTGTCTTGGCTGACCACCAAATTGCTGGACTTGTATGTATGTGTATGTGTATTTTGCTTTTCACAGGGTCAATACGGTTAAGAGGAAATGGTTTGCCAATGAAAAGAGCAAGAAAAGCAGCTCAGATCAAGGACTTGCAAAAACAAGGGTGATCATGAGTCCAGTTTGAACATGCTTTTCATATCGGATCCATGCATGAATGAATATAAAAACAGTGCATCACTGGAAGCTGCTGATACCTCAACCACACACACACATATATTCAGCTGGTCAAACATATGGTCCATTATGTACACTCTGTCCATACTGTTGTCCCGTCTGGTTTCCTCCCCAAGGATCACCCCAGGGGTCGGGCCACCTCCATCGATTGCCACCGCTTATTAATCCGAGTCTGGGTGGACACTACAGGCCTGCCATTTGTTAGTGGCCCTCCAACAGTATGCCATTAGAGCGTCAGTGTCGCACATTGTCCTGAATAAGTAATGAGGAAGCCGGTAAAGCCGCAACTTCCTCCCACATTAGGATAAACGACTCTCAGGCAGGGAGGAACGAGGCACATTTCGTTAATATGCATGCAGAGAGAATAAGTGAGGGAGAGTGAGATAGGCAGAGGAAGAAAGAGAAGCAGAGAGATGAGCATTAAGGACCAGGGACAAACTAAAGACTCCATAGAGAGAAGGACATTCAAGATCAATTGCTGAGAGAAGATGCAGACTAAGTGCTTTTGTTATGGTGAGAAAGGCAGAATTAGGACTGATTGTTGCAATACAGCCAGACCTTGAATTTGGTTGAAACAGCAATTTTACTGATACTGCTGTTAAGAACCAGGGTTGTATAATGTTTTTTTTCCAACAGAAAAACCTCACAAAAGTATATAGTACATTTGCTGGTCTGACCCGTTGGCCTCCAGTGTATTAGCATATTTAACCATAGGTTAAATCTGTGTCAAATCATCCAGTGTTTCTGATACCAGGACAGAGGCAGGAGACCCGTCCCAAAGCCACTGGCCTGTGGCTGAAGAGCATTTAGGGCAGACATACTTCTGGATGGGGAAGAATTTGATCTCAGACACCCCAAACTTCTCGGACTAGTCCTTTACTAATCTCTATAAACAGATATCTACATATGAAAGCAGAATCTATAGGCAAGGGACAAGATTTTGGTATCTGAAGCATTCTGGGTTCCGTTTGTAGGCCATTTGTAGTCCGAGTAGTATTGACCAATAGTCAACAACAGTCTGCGTGGAAAGCAAAAGAGGCGGAACGCACTGGCAGAAATGCTATCTCAGAACCCATCTGCTATCGTGGGACGACAATTTCACATTTTATCAATCTCAGAACCCTAGAGATTAGCTTTTTTTAAAAATGATCTGCATTCAAACCGTCGTCAGACCATAGCCGATGGGTTCCGAGATTTCTAATCGGACTTCAAACAATGACCGGCGCACGGAAGAGGAAGTCTTGGCTCTGATATCCGTCATCCAGATAGACGTTGCCCCCAGAGACTAAATCGTCGTCAGACGATAGCTGATGGGTTTTGAGATTGGTCCTTTACCAACCTTTCTGCTTCTACCTCCAGATCCTTGTACAGCAAATTGTCGTTTTCACCCTTCTTTTTTGTATGGATTAAACAAATCTAACTAACTGCCCACTGGTGGTAGCTTCATGTTTAGCAAACAGATATGACAGTGGTATTAATCTTATCTCTCAGCAAGAAAGCAAATAAATTCATTGCAAATGTGTTTAGTGTATGCACCATGTAAGCACACACTAAATTGCAGTGATTGGGGCCTTAAGGCAACACCAGCATTATTATCTAATCTTGGGGCCCATCCTGTGGAGGGGCCCTGAGCTTAAATCACATCTGAGGGCCTTTATTATTTCAGTTTATATTTTGCGTAAATAAATTTGGAATTAATCAAGTTAACACAAACTTAATTAACAAATTACTAACTAATACGTGAAATGGGGGGTCAATAGGGGCCCACAGCTCATTTTATAAACAACATAATTCTGGTCTGGTTCACCCAATCTAGACTTATTGTTGTTTCTCCTATCCTCATGAGACATTTTGTATTATTTCTTATGAGTTTTTTCACATCCTTTAAAGTCAGTGGCACCAATATAGCTTCCAAAGTGCTATTTAATGTCTTGTCTTTTGTTTTGTTTTGTTACATATTTCACTGCATCATTTACTTCTGTGATGGACTGCTGATTAGTTAGGCACATCTCTCTGCAAAGTGCTTGGAGACAGACTCTTGATGAAGGTTCTATATAAATAAACCAGACTCAATTTGACTTGCTGTAAACACTAGAGAAACATGGTGTGCCAGCAACAACTATTTTTCATACATACCAATATCAATTTGCCCTTGGAATATTATTTTGTGTCGCAAAAATGTATTTTGAAACCGAAGAGGAAGTTATATCTGAATGTCAATGTCATAAAGAAAAAGTTTATTTTTCTGTACTTTGCAATTAAAATGTTTCTGATTTTCTAGCCAATTACCCCAGACACACACTAGAGGGGTGATCAATTAAAAACAGTACTAAGCAACATTTCTGTGTAAAAAGAGAGTGCAACAGTAAAGGCTGTCCAATTCTCCACTAATTGAGACCCTTTTGATTTGTCCAATTTACCCAAAGGATGATTGGGTGCTGGCATAACCACTCCTTGGACCGATCTTTCCTGTGCAAAGGAAGTAATGAATCAAAACTTAATAAAATCCTAAAAATACCATCGAGACAGTGCTCTGCCCGGAGACAGCTGGACTCCTCTGTGTTAGCTCTTCTTCATCTTTCTCGTCTCTTTGGTAGCAAAAATTGTTTGAATGCCATTTAAATCTGCCAGTATGAGTAGTTGCTTTAAATGTACATGTGATAAAGAATACAACCAGATAAAAAGAACTCAGGTCCGTCGGGAAAATAGCAAAGGATAGCTACATCATTTGCAGCTGTTTCCCTAGTCTGCTGGAATGCAAACTGGCTGTGGCTTAAGTGCTCGTGCTTGTTAGCAGACATTTAGTGATGATAGTGTCTGCTGCTAGGATGACAAGCCGGTCCCCTGCAGGGCCAGGCTCAGTCTCCGCTCATCAATAGACAGGGTCAAACCGTAGCTGCATTGGAGATAGCAGAAGGGGAGATTTGGAATGTGAAAATATCACTGTGGCATTTACAGGGAAGGTTTGTCTGCGGGGTGAGTGAAGGTGTAGTTAACGAACTCATTGTGGAAGCAATCGGGCAGACAGGACTTTTAGGAGAATTTTGTTTTTTTAAAGCCCCCCTGGCTTCCGCAGACATTAAAGGGAAGCTTCTTATGAAATCTTCCCTGATGTTTCCCATCCTGCTTCTTTTTCATTAAGGAGGCCGTAATGCAGAGAGGATGCCCTTTGAACGAAGAAGGGGAGACATGTCATGTTCAGCTGGAGGAGTTGTTTACAAGAACATCACTAGCTTTTAAGGAAATTGGGGGCATGTGTCTGGGTCTCGACGATGTTCAGCGCTATGACCAGATCATTAGTGCGAATGGGTTTTGACTCTCAGTTGAACTGCAGTTAATTTACCAGAACCCAACTAAGAACTTTTCAGAAAAAAAAGGGGAGGATGAATGAATTTCTGCTGAGTCAAAATGTGGCGGTTGGTAAAGAAATGAATCATCACAAAGTGGATTTTTTGGGGGGTTCAAAAGAAGCAAATACTCTTGTTCTGGTCAGCTCTGAAAAACAGGCAGAATTAGTGTTCCGTTCATTTTTTTTATCCACGTCAGAGGCAGCAAATACTCTCACGGGTGACAGATAAATAACGAAAAGGTAAGATAATAAACATTTAAGCTCTTTATTCAGGCCCGTTCTTTTAATCAGTCATGCCACTAACACAACAAGTGAAAGATGCTTATTAGAGTTACTCACCTAGATATAATGCACAAACAAGGACATTGAAGATGTTTATAATGGTGCTTCAGTGCCAGGGTCAGCATCCGCCTCAAATCAATCAGAGGAGTTAGAATCGAGGGAGTGCTTTACAAACACACACCATCATTTATCTTATCATTTGAAGGTGTGTAAGGTTGCTTTGTAAACAAATTGGAATGCAAATTGCATTTGTTTGCTTTTCTTCCCTCAAAGCTTTTCAGGCTGATTTAAAGCACTTGCATATCCTTCAATCACACAGACACACACACATATGCATGTCTACGCACGCACACACACACACACACACACACACACACATAGAGGATAATGCATTCTGGCATGAGAGCTGGACAAACCTCAGATGAATGTTCTCCCTCCCCCGCCAGGTCTGATTTTCTCCTGGTTGTCGCGCGGCATGTGTGCGCAAATCAATCAGGCCCCTTGTTCTAATCAGTCCCACTTATATCACCCTGCAAATAAATGACACCATTCAGGAGGGGAGATCAATAGGAGATAAGGTGAAAGTCTCCCCGCTTCCTACCCACAGGGCACAGGGTTGGGACGGGGGCAGACTAAACTAAACAGGTTTATTCTTTTGTCTTCTACCTAAAGCGATTTCACTCTCAAATGTCACTCAATAACCAGAGCCGAGGAAGAAAGACATACTTGGTGGTTGCTTGCTTGCATGTGCTGTACAACAGAGGATGGACAAATAATTGCCACTGCAATATATTGAGATATATTCTCTTGCAATACTGGGACGTTAATAAGTACCCTTTCCCTACCCCAGCCAGCACTACATCCAATCACAAGGCACAGTGGCAGACATACACCTGTGATTGACACGGTGATATTCCATACTTTTCTTATTGTCAACAAATCCCATTTAAAAGACAAAACCAACATTGTGTTAGTCTGGCTCTCTGTACTTTCCGACTTCCCTACCCTGTCTGTGACACTCAGCCCCATGCCCGTGAGTTTCTACTGAAGACGTTAAGCATTAAAAACTGGCCACAAATACATAGTTTCATTTTTATAAGTAACTTGATTATTGATTCCAGCAGGAGTATGTGGAATCAACTCAAGAAAAACTACAGTGCCCATGTTCATCATGATGAAAGGACATGTCACCCAGTGGACAACGGAGCTCTATGGCACAGAGGAATAACCGGTATACGGCTTTGAACGCTTCTTAGTAGGATCAATTCATTGTTGGTTTGGTCTTTTTATGGGGTTTGTTTACCAAAAGAAAAAATATTCTTTAACCCCCTCTATGCAAGCTGACAGAAATTCACAAGCTCACAAACAAAGCAGGGTCATTTTAGGTTCGTTGTGACTGACCTTTCTTGACCCAACAGTAACTTCTTCATGATATAACAGCAATGTATCTCTGGTTTTACTCTGTATTTCACTGTGACTTCCCTGTGACCCCGTGTTGTCGTTAATACAGCACCTCCTTCATCCTGCCCTCAGATTAAAACATGCTGCTGACAAACATAATGCATCTGCTTCCCATTTTTGATTGCAGTACGAAAAACATCCATCTCAGTAAGTCATATTACATTGAGTCTCAAGGTAATTTATAATTGTTGCTGACTTTTTCCAGTGAAAATCACCATGTTTCGGAAATGTTTTTTGTTTTTGTTTTTTTTAACAGAACATTGTTAAAGGGGCACTCCACCGATTTTACACGTCAAATTTAGTTTACCCGTCATGAAGAGTGCATCTCATCAGGATTATCTTGGCTTCAGTTTAGAGACTACAAATGTATAACAGAAAGCCTGCATTACAAACTGTGGTATGGTGTACGAAAGACATGGGCATTTACCAGACAGGGAGGGTCTAATAAAAGACACTATCAAGTCAGTCTTTTTGGAGCTACAGCCTCTGCTGTTTTGATTTTGACCATTCTTTTCTTTTTTTAAAAATCTGTCTCTTGTGAGTCCCCCAACTTTGAGGAAGCTGGGATATCCCTTTAATGAAATCAGTTGCTACTTCAAAAGGTACATAATTGTTTGTGGTTGTACTGTTCTTTGTTTCAGCTCAGCTTTTGTTAATATTTGTGCATATGGAAAAAAGTAAAAATGATTAAGCTATACTGTAAATATACGAATATTAGTATGGCACAAACACAGCTTGAATCATGGCTCAAATTACAAGGGGACTGGTGGGTCTGAAACCCCCACCACCCCATATATTACAATATATGCCTGGAAGAATCTTGTAATATGATTTCAGACACCCCTAAAGTGGACCATACCATTTCTTAGTCTACTCTGCCTGCCTCTCTCCCATCATGGCAGTGGCTTGCAGCCTCATTAAAATCTATGCTAGCATACGTAGCGCAAGACAATGGAGACGCTGTAGGTTAATGTAAGAAGCTGGATATCTAGCTAGTTTACTACTCTTTATTTTCTTACCTTCAGAGTTTCTGAATTAGATTGTATCAAGTTCAGCACACGCCAGCACTGTACTGGGTTCCCTTTATGCCCTGGAGAAAAAGTTGACCCCCTGATTGATGTCATTGTATGAATCATACTCTGGCTTGAATGAAACTTTAATCCAAGATGAAAACAGTTTGTGTAAACTCTGATACCACACTGGAATATGCAAGGTGTTCTGTCATCTTTTCAGGCTGTTTCACATTATAATAAAAAAGATTTTATAAGTAAATAGGAGCCAAGGTGACTCGTTCCAGTGGCCAACCTTCTTTTCGTCCCTGTTAATGTCCCTGTCTGGCCAACCTTTCATTTTTAAGATGACCAGGCTGCATGCTGAGAGCTCCAACCACCTGCTGGGTGCAACTCGCCCAAAGCAACTCACCAGCCGTCCACCCTGCTCTCTCCCTGCCTCCTGTGAGCAGTGAATAAGACATGCCGTGAGTCAGAAAGAGAGAGAAAGAGACCTGGTCCAAGAGCCAGGCCTGGGTTTGGTTAAGAGTGCTGGTGGTAAGCCATAAAAGGGCAGGGATAAAACTTTGAGCAAAGAGGAGGTCTCTCCCCTCCTATTCATGATTCATGAATGACTAATCTTTAATGTAAGCCTCCTCAAACACAATTTATTTTATTATTCACTCGCTCAGTATGCAGCAGCTGGGCTTTTGCGGAACCACACCCTCAATAAACTCTGCAAGGGAGGAAGAGGGCTGTGCAGCGCTTGTGTGGTTTGTTATGGTTTGAAATGTTTGCTCTGGACTAATTTTTCACCCACCACTTTCTCTCTGAGTGGACAACAAAGCAGAGACATGCCAGAAAGCAGACCCATGATTCTCCTTATGTTTCTTACAGTGAAATGGGTACTGACAATGAAACGTTCACTGCAGAAATATTTGGAAATACACGTTTGAGATATTCACCAGAAGAACTTTCTGCAAAATTGTCCACCTTTTTCTTATATCATTAGTCTTTAATACAATTCAATAGATAGTCTGTGTAGACCCACTGTAAATCATTACAACAATTACCCATTTCTTAGTTCCTTTGGGCACTAACAACAACTAACAACCCCCCCACCCCAAACGACGACGCAGTTATTTAAATTTTGAGCCTCTATCAAACGGTTGAGATGTACATTTACTCTCTGAACAATCTGCAGATTTGTCTCCATTAAAGGGGAATAATTTATTACACAAGAGCAATGTGTAAAATCCAATAAATAAAACATTTTACATATAACATAAACATGAAATATTTTTAAAGATGAATAACTCCAATAAAGAATTAACAAATGCTCAAATAAAAAACAACAAAAAGTCGCATAATATGCAGTGCAGTCTTTGTAAAACTTGTGGTATTCTATAAACTATACCATAAAACTGAGTATTCCCTATACATGTCAACCAGGACACACCCATTGGGCAGAAGTTGCACTTGTGTGATCAGAGTGAAGTGGTCAATGTCCAGCTGTTACTGGGCTTAGATGTGGATTTGTTTGCTTTGTTGACTCATTATTACCTGTATCACCCCCTGTGTTTACCAAATTAGTAATTAGTCATCATGTTTATTGGAAACAAACAAAAAAATAATGTTGAAAAAAGCATGATATAATAATTTCAACAAATATACAATGGTATAACATTAGTTTTATCGTATTTACAACAATTAGAAAACTTTGTATTCCAAGGAAATACTCAACTTTTGTCAAAGCACAGTACCTTTACCATTAATGTTAATTAATGTCTAAAGATTGTCACAGAGTTGTCAGGGGGTATGCTATTATGCTTTAAAACATATGCATATTAGTATGGCACAAATACAGCTTGAATCAATTACCTCTTTTCCCTCTAATATAGTTCCCATATCCATGCCTGGAAGAATTCAGTCCTACTTTTTAAACAAGAAAAATGTGTTGCAACTTAAAATGTATTCTACCAAACGGTAGAGAAGACTGTTAAAGAGTTGGAAAAGAGAAAATAGAACAGAAACAGAAGTCAAGGGGAGGCAAATTGGGTACACCAAATATGCACTTTAAAACACTTGATTAGAAAATAATTGAAACATGTAGATGTTTAAAAGTAAAAATGTGTAAGATGGATCCTTCCACTTTTAATTACCCAGTGTTGATCCTACAACCCCTGTTGGTGTAACATGCTGGCCAGTTTATTTTCTTTGCCTCATTATGAGGATGGCTTTGAATAATTGATTTGGTGGATCCTTTCCTCTCCAGCAAATAGCATTGTGGAGGTGGAGGTTTAGTGATAAATTAGAACCAATTGCACAGTAAATATATAGTATACAGCATCGAGTAATTATTGCTTCAGTTATTTATAATGCAGCATGATATTTTTAAAACAACTCAAGTAAGGCGCATACAGTACAATCTGTGTCCCTTGTGTGTGCTTCCTCAAATGCATGGCTAAGTGCAGATAAACATATAAGCTGCTTACATGAGCACAAGTACAGTAAATGGTCAAACTTCCTGTCCATGAGCAGTAACGATGGTTACATAACACAACAGGCTTTGAGTGTTTTTTTCTTGCTGACAGCCACTCACTGCTGGAAATGATTAACTCCCATATATGGGAAGTGACACCCAACACATGGGCTTTAAATTAACAAGGGATCTTTCTGCACAGCTTGAGTAATATCTGAAACATCATCTGCTAATATCTGATTACAAATGTATCAAATAAGTGGAAAGAAAAGGAGGGGGAAAGCCAATTTGTGGAATCTGTAGCCGCCTAATGCCAAATGCAAAGTAATACGCGTTAACAGAGAAAATAGAAAATAAATTAATTCCACTGAGTAATTTTTTATTCAGTTTTAACTCTGGGAGTTTCTTTGATCTGGATAATTTTGATCATGTAGCTGTTTAATCATAAAATAAGCCCTCATTTTCTTACACGGCCTTTGGTGCTTTACTTAATCTATCAAAAGAGGATTTGAAGCTATTGTTCAGAGCTGTAGCCACATAAATACTGATACAGTATATTTACTCCTCTTCTATTGAAAGTAACGTTTTCCAGATAAAATAGCAGTTCATGAACTCCAAGTGTAATGGATATCAGTGCTGAAATTCCTCTGCATGTTCTTACCCAGGAGGATACTTTGTCACTTTGGTTTAAAGTTCTTCCCATGAAACGAGGCTGCAAAGGTCAGGCTCCATCTTTCTGACATCATTATTTCCTCACATGTCCGGAGCACAAGGGGTTACATGTGGCAGCGGTGGCTTCGGAGGGCTGGAAGAGGGGGGAGGTCCTCTACTCGGGGTGGGACACCACAGAGGATGCCCGCCTGATTTTCCCATGTTCTCCCCAGCCAATGAAAACACTGGAAAACGGCACGTTCCCATCAGCTAAACCCGGTGACACTGCGACCCCAGGAAAAGCGTGAGTAAATACCAAAGGCAAGTGTCACTGGGAGGGAGGAGGGGTTGGTGGTGGTGGTGGATGGGGGGGGGGGGGGAGTAAAAGTGCTCTGAAACCTGCCCCATTGTGGATGTGGAAGCAGCACCTATTACCAGCCACCTGTGCTTCATTTAGGTTAAATCCTTCATTAGGCCCTAAAAGCTCATTTATTTTCATTTTCTAATCCCCGCTGTATTGCTTTTCTGTGGCTATTCACCTGTCAGATGCAATTTAATCCTTAAAAAGGTGGCCCTGGTTCAAGACCTGCAGGTGATACACGCTTTGATTCTTTTGTTTAATTCTTTTTTTTCCCCCTCACCCCAAATTTCCCTTTTCTTGTTATTTTGTCTATTGATTTATCTTGGATTTTTGTTGTTATGTTCATTCATCTGCTGCAGTAAGCATTTCAAACACCACTGATATTGAAAATAATGTGTATGGACATGTTCAGGTCAAAGTAAGGTGACATACCGGTGTTATTTCTGAATAACCCAGAATGTGATAATGTCATTTGTGGGTGACAACAAGACACGACAAGCGTGTTGTGTGATATCATATATTTCTTCCTACGTCGGTTATGCATGTCATCTTCCCAAACTATGAGTGAGGGATGTTAATTCCATGATTTTTTTTATTTTCCTTTTCAAGCCAGTCCGCACTGTAGCAAATGGCCAAATAAGATGTTATAGCGTTCATGATTGCGGGACCGAAAAGACCAAAATGACATCCAGATGTTCCCAATTACGCAGCCCCAGCCTTCAGTTTGTTTGTGTTACTACAGTAATGTTGTAATCCTCCAAGTCCAAAAGCACACAGAAACTGATGACTGTTTGCAGGCTGTAAATTTAAATGGGATAGAAGTAATCTCATTCATATGCTGCAGTAAGTGTTTCCGTTGGTGCAGAGAATGCTCTGTAATATACCATAATGCCAATTTATAGTTAATGCAGAGGCCATGGCTTTATATTTAACAAGGTTGAAAAGGTTATTATGCTAACTCAATCATTTTAGCTGTGTGTGTTGAAAAGGACACAGATTTGGAATTTGACTGCATGCAATTAGTTAACTTTGAAAGCAAAGAAGCCAAACACACATTGCAATTCTATTCTGTGTTCAAAGAGAACACCCTGGCAATTTAGGCTGCACTCTAAGGATGCGTTCCTTTCCTGGAGGCCATTCTCCATTATTCATAAAAACTGTAAATAATCTTTCCTATTAAAGCTGAGCATTTGAGCCTTGTATATTTGTAAACAGTCGAGGGGCCTCAGAGATGGATGAAACATTATCCAGCGTCCTCATAAGAACTTGCCACCAAAGACTTTGCATGCTTCCCAGTCACTGAACGGGATTTGGAGGTTATCTGAGATACAGAAACACTGAAATTTGAATTCTCCTCACCTGTGCATTTTTTCCATAATTCAAACGATGATAAAACCATGTTTGTAGATATTTGTGGATACAGTGTCTGACATTTGAGAGCTGGCTCTCAACTTCTGTGGTGCATTACTGACTGAAGCATGTCAGAGCAGTGTAGCCTACGAACATTGATAGCAGGCATTTTTTTTCTTCTCCTTCTTTAACAAGTACACATAGCGTTACCTATTAACCAGTAGTGGTTTAAGCTGTCTGTACCTTGTACAAAATTCAACATTTGGCAGAACCCATCGTGCTGCTCATTTTGTGTTCCTTTCGGAAAGGGCTAGGAAGCTAGGCTAACTAGCTCCAGAAATTGGAAGCTAGTTATCCCAGCCTGCTAACATTTCTTTCTAGCTAGCATGAGTTGTCTCTCTTTCATGGGTCCAGTCGTGGTGATGGCAAATGACCAGACTGTTAAAACTCATAACAACAGGAAGTCCTGTAAACTCAGCACTTCATACGTTACTCCGAGATTTCAAATCACGACACAGAGTGCTAAGACACAGTCATGAAGTACCTACAGAGTAATGTCGTGAGTGCTCAAATCACAGTTGGGACTAAGCTAAGGAACAATGTCGAGCCCCAGCTGCTTAACCACTTCCCACAGATATTGCTCCATGTAATGTAGGAAGCGCTATGACAATAGAAAACTAATTTTCTATATAAATTTCTTCTTTTTGGTAATTACAATTTTAGTAAGTAAACAAGTCAAATCAAACACTGAAAATATACTAATTTCTCAGCAAAACATCTCTGTATTGATCTCCCATAGGTTACGGTGACCTGAAGTTCCAGGAGAAGGGTCACAGTAAGTATGTGGAGTGAACTCATGGAGGCGTATCCTTCCCAGAGAACATGGGCTTCCTCTGGAGCTGCAAACAGGACGGAGTGTTCTCCTTGGAAAAAAAAAAAAGTGCTTGGCAATGAGTCAGACCTCTCTGAAAACCATAGGGGGATATCCCTGCTCACACTCCTACACAGATCACACCCAGAACGAATGGAGGAGTGGTGTGTGTGTGTGAGGGAGAGAGAGTACACACCCAGGCATATGTGACTATCTGCATGTATCTGCTCCGTGAATTCTTCCAGACTTTTTCCGAGTTCAGCGCGGTTTGGTTCAAACTTGTCAACTTTCAGACATTCCCTGTCATCCTTGAGCTGTTTGCATGAATACATTTAAAAGCTTCCTACTAATGCAGGGAACAATTAAGTTATCAAATGGACACAACCATTATGTAAAAGGCGGGTTATATTGCCAACAATTTGAACACTGTCTGCTTCCTGGAAGTGCAGACGAAATGTCAGGGGCACAATATTTCAAGGCTATTAACTTGAGTGCTTTTTTATTCAGTCTCATTACTTTTTAAACAGCATAGGAAGTCATGGAAATGTAATATTAATTTTTACATGGCTTTCATTTCCATTCCTATGGAGCTGTTTAAAATTCAGGGATTTTTCTTGCAGGAAGCAGGAGGGCCGGTGTATTATTCTATACGTAAGCGAGTCAAAGTCACATCTGCGCTCTCTTTCTGGAGGAGAATCAGAGGTGTTGGGTGTTTGTTGAGTGTGAAGTCATTGTGTATTCTGCAGTAAATGATGTGACAATGGACACGATGTAGGAGTGGATCTGACAACATGGAGGGAGAGGCAGGAAGAGAGTTTGTGCATCAAACCAGGCAGCTATGTTAGGGAAAAACACATGCACGTATACTCAGACATTCAAATGTCTACCTTGGGAGGACAATCCTGCATTCATGCATCAAAACACACCTTCTTAGGTACACATTCAAACATGAACACATTAGAACATGTGCTTATGTGCATAAATATACTGCACAATGCAGCATATATGCACACAGTGAGAGTATTAGTTGAATGAGAGAGAAAGATGGACTAGCAAAGAAAGAGAAGGAGAGATATTTCATTAAATCTTTATTTTGGAATTTTAAAAAACTAGATAAGGCCAATTTTGATGTACAAGAGCTCCCTAATTTAGGCCCTAATGAGAATTTTTCAAATGTGGGGAGCCTTATCATGAAAAATGGCTGGAGACCATTAATAGTTTATAGGTTGAGTTAATGATAGAGACGAGTCCTAATTGAGCTCTACAGAGCTTTACTATCTGGTGGTCTTTTTCACTGGCACCAGGAATCTCTCTCATTATTTCAGATTTAAGAAAAAGAAAAAAGGCATGCATAATATTCTCCCTTTTTTTAGGCAAAAGATTAATTTATGTTCCCAAAAAAAGATCCTCCTCGACTTTCACAAATCATAATGTTTCAGACTCAGAGGAAGGGGTGAAGAAAAAGATATATATTGTTTAAATCAACTTATAATTCTAATGTAACACAAGAAGACAGAAATAATGACAAGATCTGAGAAGAAAAAAGGTCTGCCCACACTCAACAGTCATCTCTGTTATGATACAGTTGCCAAGGAGATTTAGTTTCCACTTTACTTAAGCATGTCTTTCCTTCTTGATTTGGACTTTTGTTATTCAGCAACTGACCAGTCGCTAAGCTAATCTGGGCCATGCTTTCCATTGAGGCTGCATTCACACACATATGCACACAAGAGTTACAGTTGAAGCTTATAAATAGGCATTACCATATGAACACGTCATCTGCCTGTTACCGTGTTGCTGCCAACCAGTCAGTGCACCAAACACTAGGTCGCCATGGTAGTAGTCTGAGCGGCTGACAAAACAGGGAAAACAGGAAGGGATTCCCTTTCAGCCCAGTGAAGGCCGCAGTGTCATGTGGATTCCCATCAACCTTTTCCCTGGCACAGCCACGGGCTTCCCCCATCTTGCAAAATTGCGCCAACTGGTTCGGCGGTAAACCCCCTGAAACATGTGGTGACTCTAATTACCGCAGCACACAGAGTCTCGACTCAGGAAAACCACAAAATGGGCTTATATGGCTGTGTGCTTTCAACTGCGCTACCAGGCCCGATGTGGTGCACTGTATCACTGCTCTGAGTTGAAAAATGTTCTCAATTATTAATGATTTGTGATTTACAGGCGAGCACGATTACAAATCCCCCTTCTAAAGAGGTGAAATATGGAGAGCTATATATATACAGCTCCCAAGTCAGCCTCCTGCTCTCAGACTGAGGGCCGGTTTCCAGCATGGCAGATGGTGACTGTGAGACAGTGGAGAGGAAGAGCTGAGCTTAAACTGAAGAGGAAGTGTGTGTGTGTGTGTGTGTGTGTGTGTGTGTGTGTGTGTGTGTGTGTGTGCGCGCGCGCTCTGCTTGGGTCCAACACAGCATTTCATCGACAGAAGAGTGTAGAAATGGAATTAAAACACTCTTCTAACAAGCTCTCACATTCAGCTCTGCTTGCTGTACGGCTACTGATTCACTCAGGCGATTTAGAGTGATAAGGGAGAAACACATTTCTTCTATCATATTGTCAGATGTCAGTCATTGACAGTCATTGGTTTGGGAATTAGAAACATTCTCCCTCTGTTACTAGCTTTTCTATTTTTGGGAGGAAAATAAAACCTCAGTGGACCCCGTTGAGATGGAGGAGGAGATAGAGGCATAAATAGCCTTCCTGTTTGATCTTCAAATAAACACAGCACACGGTGTCACCCAAAGCTTCCTAATGGGGTGGATAGATCCGGTTCCACCAAAGTGACATTTTGACTTGGCAGGGCTGTACATTTTATGCTAAGCAGTTACCTTTGACTGGAGTACAAAGAATGCAATGGATTTGACATTTACACTCCAAGCAGCCCTAAAAACTCTACTGTTGGCTGAAAATGTAATATAATGCCTTCTTTCCACACACTCTTCATTTCAATTCTAATGATTTCCAGCCTGAAAAATTTCACAAAATACTTAAAATTCCAGAAATTAACATTGTTTTGTGTAACTTCTCTGCTCAGCAGATCCGCGAGGATGCATATCTGAGCAGGGATCCCCAGTGGGAAACACGTTCACCCAAACCTCGCTCAGATCAGTTGGTGAAGCCCGCCGCAGCTCCCGCAACCGAGGGAATTCCGCTCAGAAATATTTGCTTTTTTGTTCTAGTGAGGAAATGAGGGTGAGAGAGGCGGAGGGAAGTGTGTGTGTGTGTGTGTGTGTGTGTGTGTGTTGGGGGGGAGGGGGGGAATTGAAATTGAATCACCATGGTAACTTCAATAACATTTCTCTTCCTTTCGCACAAACACACACAAGAGGAAATGAGTTTCAAAACAGAGAAAGCTTCAACCGTCATTTGTTTTTGACGCCTGCCAAGCAACAGAGACATCATTGACTTGATAAGGACTTACTGACAGTTTTACTACTCTGCATCATATTACAGCACAGGAAGGCTAGGCGCTGCTCAAATGCTAATGGTTCACAGGTCCTTGCTACAAGCAATAAAAGAACATTATGAAAGTATCTTTATGCGCACTCTAACCCAATTCTGTGCTGTTGTAGTGGAATGTACATTCCACTTTCTCTCTCTCTCTCTCTGCAGTTTTGCCTAAAGAAGCATCATGGGAATCTGGAGATGCTGTCAGAAGCCGGAGGGCCAAATTTGACAGGAATGTGGCTGCAGCAGGAAGACCTGCTCTATTAGAGACTCTTGCTGAGGAGTCACGTACAGCTGAGGACCTGCAGATTTCACTCCTCAAATTCTAGAGAAAATTGAATTCTGAGCACTATAGGTTGAAATAATAATTTAATGTTACATCAATAAATAAAGTCAACCAACCAAATTCATGGCAGCTTCAGCATTTCTGAACATGCAGTAGTGGTAAGGCTTATAGGGAAAACAAAACAGTGAAAAAACACTACAAGAGGCACTACTTATCAGCAAGATGTAGCTAAAAGGAATCTGCAGATAACCACTTTAAAGCTGCACTAATCTGTATTTTTATATTACCAATGGCTCAAATGAATATGTGTAATGTGAAAGATGTCATTCATATTGTATTATCATCCAGCTCTATAGTTCCTCTCAACTTTATGGAGCCTTTTAGCTTGTTTTAGCGTATTGTTAGCTTACTCTTTTCTAGCCAGCGAACTCAGCTGTCGTCAGCCATGTTTGCAGCAGGCAGCTGTTTTCAGCTGAAAAAAGTTCTGGTTGAAATCCACTGCACACTACCTTCCCCACACCAAATGGCAGACAGACAAAGTTGAACACCTAGCAAGAAAAGGTCTTTTTCTCAGTAGTTCCTGGAGAGCACATGCGAATGTTGCTGCATGTCTGCTTGATGTGCAAGCTGGCAATTGCTCCTGCTCACGTTCTTCATAAGATGTTATTACACGGTTTTGTTGAATACTCGATTCTGATTGGTCAATTACGGCATTCTACAATTATTTCTATATAGCAGACTGCTGCTGTGAATAACAGACTATTGCTATGGACGCAGTTCTGATCATAGACTCTGGAGGACCACGTCCAGTTATATCAATCCGCAGAAAGCCCGGTTAACAACGTCAGCTCATTGACACTCTGTGGCAAAAGACATCCATCAGAAAACACCATGGAAGATTTTAATATTTAATATAAATTTTAATATGTTTGGAGATTTGATTCATGGTTAATGGCTGAACTGTCCCCAAAAAACAGAAAACAGAGACAGACACAATTTTTAAGCGGAAGCAATAAAATCATTGTTAAATCAATAAAATCATTTTTAAATCAATATTTTGTGTCAAGTTATTGATTTCTTTGGTAAGTAGGGGTTTATTTCCACAATAATGACCCGCTTGCTGTACATTATCCCTTACATAATATGTCAAGATATCATGTTCCTCTGCCCCCAAATGACCAAAAGAAATCCCAAGACATATGACGGGAATTTGTTTTTGATATAGCGACTATTTTGGACGTGGCCTTAACATGGTGTGACAAAAGCCATAAGAAGAACACAAGAAAACGACAACATACCATCACACATCTTAGCGTGGCTGCAGGTCTGCAGCTCGCAGCATTTCTGGTGTTTCAATAAAACATAGAGGAGACAACAGGCAGCTGTAAATGGCATGCTTGTCTGAGGCCCTCCACTGTGCAACACCTTCAGGATTTCTCATAATGGTCAGCTCCCCATGTCCCCAGCCTTCATTTCTTCCATGTGCCACTGGACAGTTAAGCCTAAAGATACCTGACACCATATGTTTCCCTGTGCAGTAATGACTGCTCCTAGCACTGCTTTTATGGCAGCCGGCCTCTGGAGGCTCAGTGATCAGGGACATGTCCGGGTCTCAATTAGAGCTGCTGGAAGGAGCCTTCCTTGCTTACCAGAAGCAGCTTTTACGTGATTAACACCTCTCTGGTGCTGTGTGTGCATTCACCTTGTGCTGCAATATTAAAAAGAATGCATGCAGGCTGCAGTTTGAAATTTACAACAAAATCCATGAGGGGCACTGAGAAGAAAGAGGCAAGGGGTAAAATATATGAGCAGGAGGAGATGAGCAGTGGAGTGAGGACAGAGAGCAAAGAAGAGAGGAAACTGAGAGAAGCAGAATGAGAGAGACTGAGATGAAGACAGAGAGAGAGAGAAACGAGGGAGACCAAAGGCATGTGGAGTTCACCATCACTTTGCTTGGCTGCACTGTGATTAAAGCGAAGAGTCCCTGGAGAGAGAGGCGGCTCTAGGCCTGCCCAGTCAGTTCTCTCGCTCCCTTGATCTCCCGCGTGTCGCCCACAGAAACATACTGCCAACCCTTCAGGAAGGGCTCCTTTTATTGCGCTGGGTCCCCCATCGGCTCCAAAGAATCTGCAAAGCAAGCACAGATTGTCATGGCACGAGCTCCTCTCGATTTAGAGGGAAGGAGGTCTGCCTTGGATGAGCTGCTGCCTGGATCCTGAAGAAGTTTTTTGATGTTTTAATGAAGATATCTCGCGCATTTCCAAAAGCGTCTTGTTACACATGAACTTGTCAACCTCCGAGATTAGGTAAAAAGAGAATTTTTGGCAAGTGATCCAGAAAGTTCCTGCTAAAAAAAGGCAGGAAAGTGAAAGTAAGCCTACTAAATCTTAATCAATCCCTCAGGGGGCTCTTTCCTTACTTGATTGAAGTGTCTATTCTTTCAGAAAAATTGATAATCAGAACCCTGCAGACTGGTAGCCAGGAAAG
Organism: Macquaria ambigua; assembly: GCA_008360985.2. Taxonomy (NCBI): domain Eukaryota; kingdom Metazoa; phylum Chordata; class Actinopteri; order Centrarchiformes; family Percichthyidae; genus Macquaria; species Macquaria ambigua. The sequence goes on along the minus strand of VMKM01000615.1, from coordinate 131,704 downwards.
AAGAGATGGGAAAAGAAAATGTCGCCCTCGATCTTAATTAAATTCGCCATTCAGTGACAGTGGGCTGATCAGTCTGTCATGGACCCGGTCCCTCCCTTGACCTTTTTTCTTCTGGTCAAGTGACCTTCACTCCCTGTCTGTGGAGCGTCTGACAAGGAAGGAAAGCGCCTGAGGGGGGTGAGGGAAGAAAGGCCGTGACATTACACACATTCATAAGGCGCCGCAGCCTGGATAATTACACCGATACTCACTTAACATGCATTGCAGGCAAGCCTATCGTTTATCAGCCGCATGACCTCTAGCGAAGGATCTCTTCCTCTGATCTGTCTAATTATTCCAGGGTTTTTTTTTCTTTCCTTCGTCTCTTCCTTTCCGCCATTAGTAGCAAACGGAAAAACCTTTTGTGTGTGTGTGTAATCTAAAACAAGTCAAAGTTGTAAACATCACAGCTGGCTGGGAGGGGGGATTTCGGAAGTGATTCACTGATGTTTTGTGGGAGATTTAAATTAATTCCAGTTGGCCCACAGCTATTTTGTATTATTTCTTCCCCTATAAAAATACACTTATCCTTCTTTTCAGTTCCCATGCCTGTGGCCGATTGGAGCTCTATGGGGGGTTTATGGGTGTCACTCTAAATTTGTCGGAGATGGGGGAAAGTGAATCCTCCTAAATCTGGTTTAGATGGCTGGTCCCACACATGGAGCAGTTGCTGTCCTATTCAATGACTGTTTGTACAGAAATGTGAATGGAGCACAATTACGGCTTAGAATGGTTTGAATTAGGATTGTTTTTATTTTAAATGTTGATTTTTATCTCTTTAAAGCTTACTGTACCTCTTTACCCACTGATTGACTTTTAGTCCGCCAGTACTGTGCAGTGAGAACACTTCCTTTTCGCAAATACTGAAACAAGACAAAGAGTCTACAGCAATGGTGACGGCTGTGCTTAAACACAGTGGCGCTTTGAGCTAAATGCCAACATCAGCATGCTAACATGATCACAATGACAATGCTAACATGCTGTTAGCCAGCATGGTTAACCATGTTAGCATGCTGACATTTGCTAATTAGCACTACGCATAATGTACAACTGAGGCTGATGGGAATGACCAAAATATTGGACAAACTGAAATTTTGACCTGATGATGGTGCTGGATAGGTCAGGGGATCAAAGTTATTACACATCCTCTGGAGACCATGAATGTCTGCACCAAATTTCACAGCAATCTATTTGATGGTGGATATTTTGTCAACCTCATGGTGGCGCAAGAGGAAAAGTCAGGAGATTACCAAAGTTATTAGGAAGCATCCTCTGGGAACCATGAATGCCTGTACAACATCTACTAGATGTTGAGATATTTCAGTGGCCCGACCGTCAGACTGAATAAGTGAAAACTTTGACCTAATGGTGGCGCTACAGGAAAAGTCAGAGGATCACCAAAGTCATTACAAAATGTCCTCTTGGGTAAATGAATGTCTGTACAAAATCTCATGGCGATCCTTCCAAAAGTTGTTGAGATATTTCAGTTTAGACTAAAGTTGTGGCCCGGCATGGCTAAAAACACTGTGACACTGAACATGGTCAGTGCATCTATCTCAACCACCTCTCTGCAAAAGGACTAGAATGTGATGTTTAACTTGAAAAAATGCTGAACAAATGTGATTCTCTGTGCCTTTACTGACATTCCTGGCAGGAACACAGAGCACATGCAGTGGAGAGTGCGGGGAACCAGCCAAACAGTGTGAAAGGGAGAACTGTATGTAATATAGTATGTGCCAGAAACCTGCAGCTGATATTTCTGGGTCACTTATCTGCAGGGAGCTACTTGCACTGTTCTAACCTGTCAGCTTCTTATGTAACACACTGGCCTACTTTGCCCTATACACTGTCTGTAATTTTCCACTCGGCCTATGTATTCCATGGGTTATCCATGAATGCAGGTGAAACTGACAGGATTTGAAGCAGGAATTTCTCAGTTCAAGTACTCAGGGTGCAGATGAAACAGCATGAATAAAAGGCGAGCTAACAGTGTTAGAGCCTAACTCAAACATGTTCAGCCTGTACATTTTCCATTTTCATTTTATCCATGGCCTGGCAGCTTTCACTGTCTTTTTTGAACTACTTTATAGAGCAGCTTATGTAGACAGGCTAAACCAAGAGCCAAGAAAGCATCAAAAGTGTTCCAGAAAAGCATGACTGTAGATACTCTTCATCTTTTTTACCAACAGGCCACACTGCAGATCATCTGGCTGCTTTGAGGGTTAAAGGACCATGACAGTGGTTTTGCTTGATTTAGTGTAAATCACAAATACTTTACATCACAGCTAACCATGCTACTGTGTTTAAGGGAATGTAAATAGATTTCTTTCTACTGTATGGTGCATCTCTTTATGTCTAAACTTGCTTGAGCTGTGTAATCATCACAATAAATATCAATAAACAGTAAACATCATTTTTGTCAAGGTTACGTTACTGATTCAGTATGATCTAACAGTGTAGAATTCAGCTCTATTCTTGAACTGCATTACCATGCAACAATAATCAACAAACAATCAACAGGAAGTGTAATGTTGCCAGGGAGACAGTGAGTCCGCTGCTACACCTGAGTCATCTCATTTTCTTTTACTGTATATAGTACTCAAGTCATGCTGCATGTGCAACCCAGCACTTCCTGTTTGTGGTGTGACCACAAATGTGAAGACAGATTACTTTTTATTCTGAAGAAAAAGTCATAGTTTTGCTGAGTATGAGGCAAGATATGAAGTTATAAGGTGTATCAGTCTTAAGATATCCCCAGCCCCTCATATTCCAATAATCCAAAAACTATATATATAAACGACAGGTCCAGTGGTGAGAGCGAGACTGTGAATCTGTTATCTGTACATCCCTGGGTACATTTATGCAGAATTGACACTGGTCTGTATGCTGTCTGGCACCTTTTCTCCTGTAAATCCTGGTTTCACAGCACAGAGCAGCAACCAACCCTCCCTTTTTTTTTTTTACGCGCAGGGAAAGCTCTGGCAGGTGCTGATTATGAGGGACAGACGGATGAGACAGAAAAGATGGGACATCTGACATTTGAAACATGAAGCATCAATAATAACATGCTAAAACTATAAAACACCACAAAGTAAGTAGCTATTAGCCCGTATGTGTTTAAGCCTGTGAGTTTAATATTTTCCTGTGATTTTTAAGCAGCAGCCAAGCTTGTTCAATTCAATTAAATTTTATTTACATAGCGCCAAATCATAACAGAAGTTATCTCAGGGCAGTTTTCATATAGAGCAGGTCCAGACCGTACTTGTTGCAGGTTTAAATATCTGCAATCGCATTGATCATAACGATTATCCTCAACTGCTGTAATTATGTCATTATCTGTCAGTGTTTAATATATTGTAAACATTTGGTTGCACACAGACAAATACTGTCCTGTACTACGTGTACATATGCTGTCACGTTCGAGTACATATGCTGGCCTGCCCCCCCCCGCATGGAAAATATGTTTACTGTGTGCATGCTGTCGCTGGACAGAGTAAGTTCCACTGATTCCAGCAGGATGTCATGACGTCATTGCGTTCTAGTTTACCTGAGTTATGACACTAAAAAGTGCAATTGGGTGCTAAGTATTACAGAGCAAAGACAGACTGGCATGGTTCTTTTTGTCTAGTAGCTCTTTAGGGCTGGTTAATTAATGGGGAAGTTGACACGCTGACAACTAGAAGTTGGTCAGTGGTTAGTTATTAGAGATTTGATGAGAAGAAATTACTATGATGGAAGCAGAGTTCAGGGTTTAAGTCAAAAACTTCTCTTAGTCAACACCTAAGAGAGACAGAGAGTCTTTCATATCCCTAATGGAAAGGTTACCTCACTATGGGAGTTTCCCATAACACTTAAGATACAGCACATTTTAGCCTATAGCCCCCAGGAAGCCATTAAACACACATTCTGACACATGGATATTAAAAAAAATGAAAAATTACACCAGCACAGCGACGTCACAGAGACGGGGGAGTCTCTGTCATGATTATCATATCCATCTGTAACTGCCTCATACAGCAGGGTGGATTCCCTTTTTTTTTGGCAAGATGCTAATTGATAAGAACAGATGAACATGTGAGTGGAGAGAGCTGGGAAATGAAGGTTCAATCAAAAGTGGGGATGAAGGAGGGTAGGAGGGGGTTTGAAATAAAAAAAAAAGTAAGCATTTGCAGCTCTCTATAAATCACAGGACTTGAGCCGTGCGCAAAAAGCCATCCATCACAGCGGGAAAAGGCCTCGTTGGGGTTGAAAGGTCAAAAGGGCTGAGTTATGTTAGAAGGTCTCGCCACTCCCAGGGGACGAATTTGACCGGGCCCCGAGTGAGACGAGACGAGGGTAAGCCATCGCTTTTGTCCGCCAGAACTCGACCTATGTGTTTCCAGTCTGTTGCTATTGACCATATACCCGGAATAAAAAAGGTTGAGTGCAAATGGCCCCGGTGTAACCCCTCGGCTGTACTCAATCCTTCATCCTGAGTGATAGCTCTCTCCGCCGCATCAAGTCTTTTAATCCACACTCACTGTACTGCCTCACTTATATGTCAGAGTGAAAAAGTTGCGCTATGGCACTTTCCTAGTTCTTCACAGCTTCTTGGTCAATATTTCTCATCAGGTGGGGGAGACAAATGACCTCCAGATCATTGACCTTGTCGTGGTTATTGGCAGGAGGGGACAATGGCAGAATCTAAAGTCCCTGAAGTTCAATTTCTGCCCTGTGTTTCCCATTCAGCCATTAAATATATCATTGTTACTGCCACTTAATTAGATCATTACTACATTCCTAGAAGCATTCCTAAAATTGATGTCCATGTGTAATGATTGAAATTATGCAGTAGACACTTAGAATATTTACAAAATTTGTAAATGATACAAACCGTGTTAACATAAGCTGGCATGTAAAGGGTGATTTAAAAATTAATGAGCCTTTAAATTTTAATTCCAAATGTGATCCTAATCTCGCCATGAAGCGCTATCTCGGAGTGTAACATGGCGTGAACAGAGCGCAGATAGCACCCATGCAGTGGTGAAGAAGCAGAGGCGATGTGACAAGAGTTCACATGCAGCTACCCAGGAAAATATTAACCAGAAAGGAGGTTTTAATGGAGCGCAGACGCCCTAATGAATGCTGCTCACAACTCCCCCCTTTTTACATGAGCATCTCTGGAGAAGTGGCCTTGAATTCTGATGCGTGATGATACTGTAACCGCATCACCAAGAGCTCCCTTGAAGGATTCCTCTCCGTGTCAAAAGCCTCCTCCTCCGCATGCATAGCCACCATTCTGGGGGGGGCTATGGGGCAGGTTGTGCTTAATCAGCATTTCAAAGCCACTCCACTGTCAATTATCCGAGGCCGTGTTCCCTCCAGTCTGCGCACAGGTCAATGTGTGGAATGTCTGAGGATGACATCACCCTCCCTGGGAGTCTGTGGCAGACACGTATGGAGATAGAAAGCGGCACAAAGAGAGCTTGGTTTCTACATCTTGTATTTTCTATTTCTCTGATCGCTTTGCAGCAAAACTCCTCCACATTTTCTGTTTACCATAAAGGAGCATCTTCGGTCCGACGGTCACCCTGGGAGGCATTCATGTGTAGACTACAATTTCAAATTCCATCACTCAGTGTGAGGCTGTGTTTTATATCTTTTCCATTAGCTCCAGATGTCATATGAATACCATATGTAAAATTGTTTTGCATTTGTTATGCACACAGAGGGGACAATCTGTATGCTTTGCTGCCAGACTGTAGCATAATTCACTACTCACCCCATTGACTACTGAATATGAAACATGCTTTCGGTATCAAGCCACTTCTGTCACTGGGCCAGTGGAGTGTAGCTGGCGCGCCAGAGTTTTCTTGGGACTTGTAAAGAAGCACACTTTATGGATTCAAACTGAGACATTAAGGCAATAGATCTCATACATTACAGTCAAGGGAGTGGTGGGACTGCTTGGTAATTTCCATACAAGCTTCTCTGTTTCCCACAGTTTTCAGCAGCTTCTGGAGAGATAATCTCATTCTATAGGTCCGCTGTGTAGCAGCTTCAGTTTTGGGCGGCCTCCAAAAATATTTTGCTCATTAAAAGTCAGACGTGAGGAAAGCCAGACAGGGTGTAGCAGCTCTGAGAAAAATCTTCCCAATTTATTTCTGTGAAAGTGGTTATGACATAAGATATGTTGAAACAGGTATCACGGACTCACACCGGGCAGGCTGAGATTTAGTCATACAAACAGAGCTGCTCTGGAGGTGAGGAGAGTAGTATCATGGGTTAAGTTAAACTTCAGTGGGCTCTGTACATTTGGTCCGTTAACTCGGGTAGCCAAAGTTCTGGTTAAATTCTAAGTATAAAATATACGTAAATGACAGTGACGTGTTTTTCATTCATTTATGACATTATGATATTTATTATCTTGTACAGTTAATAGGCTACAGTTGATCAGCTTACCTTTACAGCCTTTACACTGGAGTGGGCATGGAACAAGACTGAAATCAGCTAGTTAAACACTGACTAACCTGTGTTACACGTGTAGTTCTGACCCACCTCCAGGTGGATCATCTTCACAGGATCCTGAGCATGGGAAAAACTGTTTACACTCATGCTTAAGGCTTGTTCGGACCAACATTGGTAACTGTGTTGGAACGGCAGGACTGTCACCATATTGGCCTCCT
>VMKM01000615.1:0-120000 GCA_008360985.2 Macquaria ambigua | reverse complement strand
TCCAGCACAGACCAGCACATAGACACCCCCCAACACCACAAATACCAGCACACTCCCAGCTCTTACAATGGCACCACAGAGGAAAAGCAGCAAAGACTGCTTGATGTATGGGTGCTTTGAGATATGTGCACTTTCTCTTTTTAATCTGGCATTCTGCTGGTGATGGGAATGAATAGTCTGTATGTGTGCTCTAGTGTGTGTGTGTTAAAAAGTGGGGGTGCATCACTCCCATGGGAAAGGGTAATGACTGTGGCACTAATACAGAATCATTATAAACAACTTTAGCAGATCAAAGAAAAGATGTATTCATTGAAGTCCAAGGAAGCAAAGGATGACCAATACATCAACAGCCCTTTCAACAACTGTCCTCTGTGCTCTCCCTGGCTCTCTGAGCAATGCAATGTGACGTCTCCTCTCCCACAACCTTATAAATGTCCAAAGCTGGGTTTAAGAGTGAGCTTGTTAATTTTTATAGGTGTGTGTAAGATCACATCCAATAAATTACAATGAACTGAGTTTGCATCAGGTGCACAGAGCCTTACATGGAGAAATGGCATCCATTAGAATTTTTTCCGAGAAGGCGCTGTTTATGGAAGCTGGGCAAGTGAAGGTCGAGCCTTTAATGTGACCTGGATAGAAAGACCAATAACACTAACAGGATATGCTAAAGAAAAGAACGCATAAATATGAGATGAAATACAAAAATTAAGATGTAACAAGTGTCTGTCAGTAAAATCGAACTGCTGTTGTGCACATCTTTCAAAAGAGGATAAAAATAACAGCATCTTCAAGCCTCTAGGTGGATGTTTTCCATTGCAGCCTATGTTGCTAACGCACCCGCTCTTAACTTCCATGGTGCGCTACTGACTGGAGAATGTCATACTATATAACCCACAAACGTTGCTACAAAATGTTTTTTTCTGTTATGTACAGTTATGTACATCTGTCTCTTTACAACATTCAACATTCGTCCGGACCCATTGTGTTAAGTTTTATTTTACCACTAGCTTCCACTCGGAAAGTTTAAGCTAGTTAGCTTAGCTTGCTAATGTTACCAGCTTCCACACATTCCGTGCTCTGTGGTCATTGGGTCCAGCTGTGGTGATGGCAAAAGACAAAACTGTCAAAACTCCCAACAGGTAGTCCTGTAACCTCAGGACTTTGTATGTCACTCCGAGATTTGAATCCCGCCACAGAGTAACTAACATGCGGTTCACGGAGAAACATATGAAGTGCCCAAATCACAGATGGGACGAAGCAACGGCTAAAAATGTTGGCCCCCAGCTGATTTACTGCCTGTGTGGCGGTTGGAATTTAAGTGATATTGATATACGAGAACACTAATGTAGGTGGCGCTGTCACAGCAGTGAAATAAATAAAATGAAAATGTCTTATGTTGGGAATTCCAATTTTTTACCAAAGACACCAGTCAAAACAAACACAAGGGATATACAGTATACTGATTTCTTAGCTGAAATTACATTTATTTATTTTAATTTCAGTTTAACTTTGACTGCCGTTTTTCATTGTCTACATGACTTAAGTCTATCTTTGTCAGGATCATGATGCACAATCCCTCCTATACATCACTATTGCACAATGTGCATTCCCATGAGGAACAGAGAAGATCTGTGATAAATTCCATCCTGTCAAGTGTTGATTTACAGGTCAGGTCTATGCATCTGTGGGTGAATTTGTGCATGAGCGCATGTGCCGGCATGTTAAGTGTGTGAAAATGCCTGTGGTCATTTTTCATCTCTTAGATTAGTTTGTGTGTGTGTGTGGTACGTGTTTGTTAAAGTGTGTGTGTGTGTATACATGCGGTGAGTGTGAGAATATTTCCTCCTGGCCCCTGCCAAGCCAATATCTATTTCTTCTCTCGCTACCTTTAATCTTTGATTACCATGCGGCAGTTTTCCAAAATCCTCTAACGGCTGAGCGATTTAGTGTTATTATTTTCCTGCTGTGTCCTGTCCGAGCGCAGGGCTAACTGGCACCAAGAACTGTTAATTACTTAATTATGGAGATAAGAAAATGGTCAGGAACAGAATTGGCAATGATTAATGCAAAGTCTAAGAATACTTCTCTCTCTCTCTCCCTCTCTCTCTCTCTATCGTCATGCCTCGTATATATAATCACACGCAAACACATCCACACATTTAAACTTGTTGTTTTAACCTCAGATCTCTGTCTCTGCTTCCATGTGTACATCTCTTTTTGTCTTTTGTCTCTGCCCATTAACATTCAATTGAAAGTGCAGGGGGGTGGAGGGGTGGGGATAGATGAATAGCAACCGTAGATTCATCATGTTTTTTTCTCCCTTTCTCTTCCCTCATGAATTATGGAGCGCCTCCACCGGTACATTTAGTCAAGCCACTAGTAAATTAAATGCAGTGTGCCGCCATGCCACACAAGAGAAAACGGGCCAAGCTGGGATATATTGGCTTGCGCTGTCGTGGCCAAAACATTTATATACCCCCCAGTGTTTCCAGGCACCACAGCATCTCAGAAAAGCTACAAGAAGGCATTTGTAGTTAAAAATGCCCCCCCCCCCACACTTTTATTCTAACATTGCTCAAGAAAGCAGCCAAGATGTATTTGACCTGAAGGCAAAACAAAAATTATTTAGACTTTTAAATGTTATGTTTCAGACATGATATCCACCTCAGCTTGTGGTGCACAGACTTCACACTGCTCCGTATTTCTCTCCTGAAGCAGGCATGAATGGGGGGTGCTGGCCCCCTTCTTGCCCCCTGATTTATAGTGCTTTGGTAGTAAAATGGCAGACCAGGATAACTTGGCTGGTAATAAATGACTGTAAGACAGCGACTAGCAGCTGTTAATGCTACAGCCATTAGACTGAAAAATGAAGGGCGCCAGTGATTTCGTCAGATTTATACATTTTTTCTATGTCATGCATTAGTGCATGTCATGGTAAAGTGGCAATCCATATGAGCATTTATCGTCTGCTGTGCAATTTGACGGCAGCCAAAATATTCTGCAGGAATTTTCAAATAAGCTAGACCTATATTTATCAAGCATCTACCAATCCCTCCTCGGAATCACGCTGACAACTAAACTAGGACTAAAAACACTCCTACCTCAGAGTAGAGCTTGAGAGTTTCCTACACTGACTGTCAGCAAGGAGAAGAAAACTCCTTGGAGAGGGTGATGTCACTATGAGATTGTTGGACAGTAACACATTACTTTATAACATGTCCCCGTAATGTGATTGCTATTTTCTTCTTAGCTGAGATAGAGTTGGAGGGTGAGTGAGCACCGCACCTTTACTGTGAGGACAGGACTTCTGGAGTGCTGTTGCGTGCAGTCACCTAATGCTAAGCTAGCTGTTGATGCTTAGTAAATACCTCCAAAACCTAGGCTGGCTGCTTGTTAAACCAAAAGGCTTTTATCTGGCCAACACTGTTAATGACATTCTGAACCACAAATTAAGTAATTTAACTAATATACAACAAGCAAGATTAATACAGAGCATACATCTCATAATATTTACCAATTCGCCATTTGCATAGCAGGCTGTAAGTAACACTGGCAAGACAATCACATAGCGTAAAAAATAAATGTGTACAAAAACTAAAATAGCTGATAATCACTAATGGCTACATAAAATTATCCATGTCAGCCCTATCTAAATACATTGTTTGTTCATGGTAATAATAGGGCTGCATCTTGTATATGCCCTGTCTACTGGTCATCTGGTGTCCATGCTACGCCCTTTGGCCCTTTTCATCAGTGGCCTTGGTGGTGGTTTGGGAGAATAAAGAGACAGCACAGTGGCGATAATGAAAAAAGGATAGGACATGTAGGTTTGCTTTACATGGCCAAGGGTAATTAGCGGCTTCATCGAGCATGGCCAAAACAAATACCTTCCAAGTCACCTCCCTCCTTCCTCATTTCCAGATGACTGGGCCCAAATTCTTATTCAGTGTCGCAGAGGACACAAAGGACCAATAGCTAGAATAAGGGATGGGAAGAGCTGTAATAATGAAGGGATTGTCTCGAGTTCAATTGGCTTTGTACACACCATTTCATGCTAAACGGACATGCGAGGTGAATTACAAGAAGCCTTTTAACTACACAGAGCGGAGAAAAATCACAGCTTCCCAATGTTAAGTTGGACTCATAATTGAGTTGTGACATCTTAACTGCAGTGAAGTGCGGCAAGAGTCTTCATTTCCACACTATGTAAAAGGCAGCGTGTTTGTCTGAGAGGATCTGCATTTAATATCTGAACAGCAACAGAAGAATCGGAGACGCTTTGATGTTTGGAAAACAAAGTCTGTACCAATATCTTTAATGATGAATGAAAACAGTGTTTTCTTTCAAACAGGCTTCATTATAGGGCAGATATGGACAATCTTTGTGCATTGATTAAAGGCTGTCAATGATGGTGAAATAGGCTGGATAACATTTGTAAAAATGGTCTTTGAGAGATGACTATGAAAGCAGATGTTGGCCTTTCATCTCTGCATCTGCGTGGGCCCATTACTGAGTTTTTGTGAAAAATAATGGCTGTGACTTCCAGTATGATGAGCACTTTTTAAGTGGACCTCATTCTTCATGACCTATATCCATTGTCTTACCCTGTCAGCAGTGGGAATAGCACAGCCATTCATGTCCCATATCAAATACAGAGTCAGGGATATTTTTTGCCATAAAGCACACATGCCACTTCAGACTTGATAGTGAATATGTGCCTCCTATGAATTGTTGGATTTGCATGAATATTTATGGAATCATAGTGGGAGTTACAGCATGTGAGGTAATTACATTACAGACAGAGAGAATGGATGTGAGTCATAGCATATTTTACAATCTCATGTACAAATTGGCCATTGTAGTAGAGATATAAAAAGCCTCTTTGAATTAATGGCTTCCAAATGAGCTTTGTAAGCAAAGTAAAGGATTTATTTTGAACTAAGTGAACCATCCATGGTGCTGTATTTCAGTTTTTGAGCCACATTCCACTTTATTTTTGTGTAAAGGAAAAGTACATTCCGTGCTGCATTCTCATATAATATCATCCTTTTGTGCAATTTGACAGGATAATGTTGCATTTGTGTGGATCACTGCTGATGATACTCATACGAGAGGGAAATCATCGCTGCAAACTTCCCTCTAATGCGCCCATTACTTTATAATGACGCCAAGTGTTCAATTTCACAGTGGTGGCATGAATTTGTAATTACCACATATAGATTTCCCAGTGTTTCCTGATTGCAGGAGAAACATACTGTACTCACTACCGCCCCGGGTCCAATAACCAGATGTGGAATAGTCTCCAGCTTGCCAGCAGCATCCCTCCCAAATGAGCTTCAGTCGGCTCCGATGGGAAGTGTTTTCCAGTTAGCTATCTTACAGCGATCAATACTCCACCTCCTCCCATAATGTTCAGAGAAACCCAAACTTCTAATGAGGGACTTTTGTAGCCATGTTCCCCATGCCCCGTAATGCATGCGCTCAATATGAGAGAGGATCTGCTGGATGGACTCGAGAGGCAAGACAGAGAGAGAAGGGAGAAAGAGGATGGCAGTGTTCAATAATAAGCACTAACAGTCTGGCAGACTGGACCTGACCCAGATACAGTTTACCTCAAACTGTCTTACTATGCTATCTCTGATTTTTCATCTTGCTTGATAAAGGGCTCTGGTTTTCTTAATCCACGCTGAGGGATGAAGCACATTATGCTGGGCCCCAGTTTGTCAAATCCAGATTCGATTTTTGAAAAGGTTAATGGCTACGCTTGCAAAAATCCAAGGCAAAATGTTTAGGATGGGGCCTTTCTGATCACAAATGGGCTAATATCTGTGGTCCAGGTTTGGATGTTTCCTGATGACCTTTGTCAGAAAAGAGCTGATTAAACAGAAGGCGAAGTCGTTGCGATAGGCAGACAATGCAGTTTTCAAATTATGAAGGCCAACTCCATAACTCTTGTTACTGCAGAAACATTCCCCTGCATGTCTGAAGCTGCCAGCTGAATGGAAGGCAACAGATTTCAGGTCAGATCAATCAAATCTAAAAGAAATTGGCGACAAAATTACTCCACGGTGATCAAATACATACAGAGGTTATCTTATAGAATACAAGACTAAGAGTCTGCGGCCATGCTAGCAGCTCTGAGGCTGTACCTAAGCCCAGTTCAGACCAAAGACACCAGCCACTGGTGATTTGACAAGCTGAGTCTCAGGCGACGCCATCAGCCGGCTTGAGTCGAGCTGAGATGGGCCAGTTCACACCGCTGCAACTTTTCCCTGCAACATTCTAAAATGGTTTCATCTCGTTGCAAATTTTTGGTCTGAACTGGCCTTTAGGAACAGCTGTGCTTTGAGCTAAATGCTAGCATCAGCATGCTAACATGCTCACAATGACGATGCTAACATGTTGATGATTGGTGGGTAAAATGGTCACCATCTTAGTTTATCGTGTTAGCATGTTAACATTTGGTTTTGACCTGATGGTGGGGCTAGATGAAAAGTTAAGGGATCACCAAAGTAGGATTCATCCTCTGGGCACAATGAATACCTGTACCAAACTGTACAGCAATCCCCCCCAATAGTTGTCAAGACATTTCACTTAAAACCACAAAGTCGATCTTGTGGTGGCGCTAGAGGAAAAGTCAGGGTATCACCAAACTCACAGAGATTCATCCTCTGGGGATCATTAATGTCTTCACAAAATTTCATGGCAACCCATCTAATAGTTGTTGAGATACTTCAGTCTGGACCAAAGTGGTGGACCAACAGACCAATATTGTCATCCCTAGAGCCACACTGCTAGCATAGCTAAAAACAGAATTATTTGAGCTGGGTTACATTTACAAAGAATCTGATTCAGAAGTTCAACTTATAGAATAAGGTCAGAAAATCCAGTGTGATCTCTTGTGGTCCTTTTCTACATTTTTCTGTAGTTTCTGGCACATTTCTCCATTTAGGATAAAGTAGAAAAAAAGCACAGTTGTTACTAGCTGCATCTCTTGTCTGTTGTCAAGAAAGTTTGCAGATTAATGAAAGCAAAAATGCACATTGTCATCAGCTAATAGAGATTAACTCAGTGCACCTCAGAGAGTGTCCTTTCCACAGAATAAATGAGGAATTAACAGCTCCTTCAGACAAGTTTCCCCATCATTGTAAATGTTAAGCTGAGTTTAATGCAGCCAGGTTGATACATTTTGCAGGTCTTAGCGTATTAAAAAGAGATTTAAATGAGCTTCGTTGATCAAACTGCTGGAAGCTTTTGTTCTCCAGGCCATGATTTATTCAGAGACACCGCTCTCGGACCATCACTATTTTCTCTCTGTCGTGTTACGGGTGTGCATTCGTCTGCGGGGTTCATCTGTGTTGAGAAATGCCATCTGGCTCAGGCAGCAAAAGCTCTGTCAGAAAGGGAAGAGAGGGAGGGGGTGGCCACGGGGGAGAAATAATATGTGTGTGTAGGTGCAGCGTCTATCTATTGACCTCAGAGCGCTGGAAATGGACTACAGACAAATTAGAATGTTTCGAAATAACCGGTCACCTCTTGGAAGTGTGAACAATATCCAGGAAAATATGCTCAGAGCTTTGAAAATGAATTGCAGGGTCAGAATATAGCCTATTGCTTGAGATATAGTTGAGTAGGCTGCTTTCACACATACCCATACCATTTCTTTTTTTGGAATAATGTTAACTGAATGTTATGCTCAGTGTCAGATTCATACACAAAATATTTGTACAGATGAATAAGCTGAATAAGGTGAAAGTGAGGCTCTCAAAGCAATTCAAGCCCTTTAAAAACTCCTATGTGATACATATATAGTACATCACTCTCCTGTCGGTCTTCAACACAATATATGATGTAAGGTGGCTCCTTTTTCTTCCCTTCTCTGTTATTATTCTTTGCTTGGCTGCCTGCCAATGGTTCGTGTAAACCACAGTTGTCCTTGCTGATGTACTTTGCTATTTGGTGTACAAACAAAAGTGACAAATCCCCTCAAGTCCAAAAAGGGCCATTATCTACTGCTTCTTATGCGGTGCAGCATCCGTCTTTTTACGAGCACATTATGTGTACTCACATGAAACATGTTTGACTGAGGAATGATGAATGGCATTCGATACGAAATAGATGTGCTGAAATGTGGCAAGGACAAACAATACAGCGCCGGATTGGAAATTTGAATCATTAATGTCAGGCTCTGTTCATGCAGCATTACGATCCATCACATGTTCTCTGGGAGTCATTGATTATAAAAACAAGATTATTGGTATCGGAACAGCAATGTACACTATATTACGCCTAAATACAGAAGCTATACTGTGACTGCGAAAGGAAACTGGAATTGGTCAATTTCTAAGAGCATTGCATAAGTTAACTTCACTGTTCATACACGGTTCATGTGTTGAAACAGTGAGGTGAATGCTGGTTGTGTTTACAAAGACCACAGAGAGGCTGCACTTTTGGCTGACAGTGTAAACATGTCCACGTGAAAATTAATTCTGGCAGTTGCTTCCATTTCCATTTGTAAACAAAGAGCATAAATCATGTGGATATTGACTGGTTAATTGCTTTTCAGCTAACTTTCATTCAGGCGAATTTGGGCTACAGAGAACTAAATACCATGTCCTCAGGTTGCATTTCTATATTTGGAAATACATGTTCCTTTCAGAGACCAAGTCAGGCATATGAGAACATCATCTTTCCCTTCGACCAGCCCCCCCATTTTTATTTCTTTCCTCCTGAGTGATACCGTGTCTTCTGCCTCTCTGCACAGGTTAACGGAAAGTTGAGACTGAGTTCAATCAATGCTCCGAATTACCAGACGAAGGACGATGGGGCGGCCCATTACTATGGCTGACCCACTTAGGATCTGGTCATAAGAGCCAAACAAAGTGTGTTTCCAGCCAGCCTTGGAAAGCCATGTTTTTAGAGTAAAACAAGGTTTTGTCATTACTGACCTGTCTGGCTAAGGGAAGGCTGAGAGTATCAAGCATGAGCCACGGAAAAACTTAATATCAACTGGATCAACATATTGCCAGAGCATCATATTAATTTCATGACATCATGGCTTTTCCAAGGCTATTTTTCCATTGTCATGTTGAATTAAAACGTTGACATAACAGTCTCTTGGAAATTATGAAGCCACGATTAGAGATTTTACACATTTAACTGTGAAAATGATGGACTCCTTGGACCTTGTGTAGGGCTTCAAGCTCCTTCTTGTGGTTCCATATGAAATCAGGTATAGACTGGTGAAGGTTGAAAGCAGGGTTGTTTAAGATAAGGGCCTCTATTAGACCTAACCTGTGCATGAGTGTCAAGGGAAAATTATTGTATCAATAGGGGCGAAATGACCGATCGCTAAACCCCTCTCTGAACAGCAGTGTGTTGAGCAGTATGCATGTGGCTGTAGTGAGAGTGATACTTTGTCGATTTAAAGAGTTTGGATGTTGGTTTCTTTTTGAATCCACCAAAAATTAAAGAGCAAAAGTTTAAGGAATGGATTAAACTGTTTATTTGTCTGGTCTAATGAAAGCTTAAAGCATGTTCAGCTAACCAACTAATATATAGCTACAGGTTAGGGCTGACCTAACCTGTAGCTATATACTAAAGGTTAGTGGCTCTGTCCTGCTCTATTGGATGTAGGGAAGTTCACACTGCAGCCAAAGTCCTCATCCTAGACAGCATTACGTTTACACAGTAGTTAGGACTTTAATATGAGATGAGAACTTTCTCTTATAACATCAAAAGTGAAACAATCTTTTAGCACGATTTCATGTATGTAGCCATTAGGTGCATATTTAAGACATCATTTTAAAAATCAACTTGAAACATTAAAAAGGTCTGCCGGAGATAGTGGCTGTTTCCGAAATCACTCCCTATTTGCTATACAGTGAATTAGTCACTGTCCGCCACTTTCTTTTTGTTGGTTCCGAATATGGTGCATCCACTATATAGTGCCCTCAAAACTTCCACAACTGTCCTGCTAACAATCCCATTTATAGATGCAAAAATTATAGTTCTGCGACACACCGCTGTCAGTGATGAGGCAAAATGATGATGATAAATAAGGGTCCGAAATCTCAATTTACTGCTCACTATTGAGTAAAGTATTGAGTGCCCATTATATAGGTGTAACAGTAGCAAAGCCCTTTCAGAAATACTGCGGTTTGTACCTTGGATAGATCACCTCAGTAAGGGAAAAAGCAGACAGCACATCAGGATGAATTATTTAGAACAAACTTTATTTCTAAAACTAATATAATTTAGCAAGGAACCACAATAAAATGACTTTTTTTTTTCGAAAATTACAATGATTTTTGGTATATTAAATCTACCAGTTACCATTCTCAAACTCATTATCGTTTTGTAGTACGTTGTAACTAAGGGGGACGTGGCTTAGCAAACGGTCAATTGCAGCTTGGATTATGAAACTGAGGCACATTGTGTTGCCTGCCAACATGATATTCTCAGGAAATGTATTGGTCTTTGAATGACCATTTGCAATGTTCATCTTCAAACTTGGTGATGCTTGAAGATGTACAACCACCAGCTCCAGCAGGAGTTTGTATACCAGACGGTAATTAGAAAACACTGTGCTCCGGATCAAAACAGGCACCGGAAGCTTCTTCAACTTTCTTTCACACACACACCTACACTCACACATACACAGGCTCACCCTCCTCCGATAATATAAATATGACAAATGCAGTAAGATGAGAGGCAGTGAAGTGATGAAACCGGGTCAAGTAAAGTTGAGATGCGTGCGTCACTTAGATGACAAGTTGGTACATGCTCAGCCTGGTGACTGAAGTCTGATTATTCCCATCAAGCATCTGATGGGCACAAGCTAGTAGGATGTTGCAAAGTTCAACATGATTGACACAAATGAGCAGAAAATGTATTATAATATTGCATATTATTTTTGTGTGAAAAACCATTTGCTGTATCTTTGGAAGCTGTTGTGATCTGACATGAGGGAGATATTTAGGCCCTGAATTTTAGGCACTATGTTAGGTTTTCGAAATGGATGCAGGCCATTGAACTGAGATCTATTCAAATGTTTACTTGGCTGTTTAAACAGCAGCAGTCCAGCTTGTGCTCCCTCATGGAAATGATGCATTGGTAGTGTTTCAGTCTGCGGTGTCAGTTTGCATCTCATGGTACCAGTTTTTCTCACTGGTTCTGAATAACTCCCATACTTCTATTTCATAGTGAAAAAAAAAGTGAGTGATATGAATCAGGGCATGTAGAGTGTAGGACCAGCTGGCTGGGTGGGGGTGCAGGATGGCATTGAACTGTGTGTGTGTGTGTGTGTGTGTGTTTGTGTTTGTGGGGGGGATTGCAGTGCCTCATTAGGCTACAATCTCAGAAAAATAAAACCTCAGGCCATACCGAGACAATTTGGTCTTGGGAGATCATTGATTTTCATCCGAAATGAATTGATGCTCAAAGACGTCATAAACAGGGGAACATATGTGCAGGCATGTGCAGTGAGTCAAAGCTGCACTCCATAGCAGCCAGCCATAACGTTCTTCGTCAATGTGCTTTTCCTGTACAGCACCACTATGGTATGCTGACTTATTAGCAAGGTTAGTTATGTTATTTTCCATGGTAAATACAGAAAACACCAGTGAAATTTATTATGATGGGGTTCTCAGGATAACTACAAAACACAGGATATTTTCTAAGTACAAACAAAATTGGATTTACAGGAGCAGATGTCATACAATTTTAATTCCACCCTATATTGTTTGTATTAGGTATGGAGCAGTGCTTACCTTGGGGGCATGTTCTATGAAACCAGTCCTTGTAAGTCATTCAGTACGAAGCTTACTCATTCGTATGCTAATGTTATGGGTTAATATTTGTTCCTCTGATTTGCAATAACCCAAAGTCCACCTCCTCTAATAAGCCCAATGAATAATGCACAATGCTTATACAATGTTTAGAAATGCATATCTTTGGAGATGAAAATCCCGGCCAACCTTGGGTGAGTTAATGGGAAGAGACTATTCTCCCTGGGGGATGTAAAAGAGGCTCAGCAAAGTCCAGTAAACACTCCAGCCTCTCTGATATGAGAGGTGAAGCTCAATACTTAGAGCTTAAAAACTGACCATGTAGTGTGTTTGTAGCTGCAGCTTTAAGGATTAGATTTGAGTCATATTAAAGAGTTGATCGGTTTTTGTGTGTATTTTCTTATTAAACTTTGGCACTAATTGCTAAAAAGAAAATGCACACTTCACATCGGAAAGATCACCTGTCAGTCAAACAGAGTGGCTAGTGCTCTGCCAGTTTCTGTAAGTGTTGCTTATTTCCCCGTCTTTTCTCAGCCATACTGTTTATCACTTTTCATGCTCACTGCCAAGCTTCTCTTGTGTTTATTCTAAGCAAACCACCATTGGTGGGGATATAAACATAAAATGCATGTAGCTGGGATCCAGGCCATGAAGTGCTTTAAAAGTTATTAGGAGAATTTTAAAATCAATTCTGGCAGGAAGGCGGGGAGGCTAAAATAGGGGTAAAGTGGTTCTGTCCAAGACTGGCAACTGAGTTCTGGACAGTCTGGAGCCAGTTGAAAGATTTTGATAAAGACCACTGAAAGAACATAACAATACCCATGTCAAAGGTCAAATGACAAGCATTTCTGTTTGAGATTAGTTTTAAAAAATATATTTTTCTGTCCATGCATTTTTCATAATTTTCTGTTTTCTGGTTTCAGAAAATTGGGGAGGTACATCTGGGAGTCATCAACATGAAAAATTAAAAAAGATACCATGAAGATTTATATTGTCCCCAAGAACAGGTTTATGGAGGGAATAAAAATGGACCAAGAATTGAGCCTTGTGGTACTCCATAACTAATTAAGAACAATGACGAAATGTTTATGGAGACACAGAAATTTCTGGAATCCAGGTAAGAGATAAACACAGTTTTATTCTGTCAATCAATATACAATAGTAATTTGGGTAAAGGCTGCAATCAGGATAAATAGTACTAAAACAGAACACATGCGTTCATCAGCAAGTCATTTGTCATCTTGAAGACGGTAGTCTCTTTTCTATATTAAGGATTTTGCTTTTGCATCTTGCATGAAAGGTGCGGTACAAACTTTTGTTTGACCTGACACAGCAACAGTATTTTCCCAGTAGTGGTTATTGGCAGTTAATGGTTACTTGTAGATATGATTTTTCTGGGGAAGAGATACCTGATTTATTAAAAAAAAAGGCAGAATGCTGAATTTGAAATTCATCATGGATGTATCCACTAGACCGAAATGAAGCTTAGCGAAAGTTCAATCAGGAACACTATTCTCATGCTTTTTTTCCTTTCCTGCTTCCAACTTCATCAGCTGACTTAGGGCTTTCACACTTTTCACTTTAACCAATCAGATTTTGCCACAACCTTTGTGAGCTAATCATCCCATTGCTGTCAAACTTTAAAAACTGTTCCTTTCTCTGCTGCAGTTCTCTTTTATGTCAGCGTCTGATCGATGCAACCAACCTCCACCCCATTCACCTCCTGTCTTCATCAGAATCAGCTGTCCACAGGTCCTTCCAGTGAGATCATAGTATTCCCGCTTCACATCACATCTATTCAGACCTTCAGCTACCCTGATATTCCTGTACAGCTTATGGCATGACTACTCCTGTAACAGTGATGACGTCACAATGGGGTCACACTTTTCTTCAACTTTTCCTGGTGTGCACACGATGTCAAATAAATTCATTTAATTACTTTTTAAGCCCATCTTTCAATTAGTCTCTCCTGATTGAAATATTGAAATGGAAAAAGGTGATTAAGGCAAACACACTAGTGGTGGGAAGGTTCACTGATTGATCAATACTTCGAAATAAGAACCTAGTCGAAGCAGTGATGAGTTCATAGAACCTTTTTTCTTCTGCTTTTGACTTTTTTTTTTGAGGAGGTAATTAATGAAGACTAAATGTACAGTCCATAATCCTATAATTCATATTATAGTTTGTGGAGTGGCTGGCTGATTATATAATGAGTTAAGGATTCGAAATATAGAGTATTGTAGGTGTAGGTTTTGATTCCTTATAAAATACACAGCCTTGTTTTCTAAAGACTAAAGCCGGTTGGAATCTGTGATGGATCATGAAACACAAGTTCAAGAAATTAGGCTAGAAAAAACAGTGTTTCCTTTAAAATCTCTTCATAATAGATTTAAGCAAAGAGCAATTTCTAGAGTCCTCCTTATGTTTGGCTTTTTTTTCCTCTTATTTTTCAGTGCAGTTCTCATTTTAATTTACAACCCTTTTTGTAGAGCGTGGCACTTTGTAGCACTCTTTTGAAAACTTAAGTTCTGAAATGCCTTCAAATTCAAAATTAAATTAGATGAACAACCTCATATTGGGCAAAGTTATATAATTTAAAAACCTGCAGAGATACAGTGCGGTATCATAGGCGAGCAGTGGCTCTAATACACCCCCCTCCCCAATACCACCCTCCAGCTCCAGTTAAGATCAGCTTAGATTTACTGTCTCTGATTGAGATGCATGTTTTCATCAGCTCCCCACATGTTTACATCACACATACATCTCTCAGCCAGTGAGAGTTGGGGATAGTTTGGCACCGGCTCAGATGCACCCCCCTCCTGCCTTCAACACATAACACTCCCTCCCACAAAGAACACATTCCACCCTCCTCTTGTCGAAAGGATACCCATCTGCCCCGGAGCCAAATTCCAGCCATGTTTTCTGGGAACGTAGTGCTCGGCTTTAGTGAGCCTCCCCTGAGAAGGCTCGAGCCTCCCCCCAACGGGGTTAAAAACGCTACAAATTATTGAGGGAGCAGACAGTGAAGTCTTTCTTTTAACCCCTGTGCCGCTGGGCTATTATCAAGATGTTAATGGAAGACAAAGAGCTGTGTGACACAACGGGGAGTGAGAGGGTTTCAGAGGTGTACATCTTCAGGATGAACAGGCCTTGTTACATCAGCCATGTTTTGACATCATCCATTGTTCATCAAGAGACACTATCACTTAGTATCAATAATCCTTGGAAACAAATAGAGGTGATTCTGACACCAGCGTCCCTCTGCGTGGCCCATTGGTGGATATTCAAGCCCGAATGCTTCTTTTCATCTTTTTTTAGAGGGCGAAAAAATGGAGGGGGAGCTCAGGAGAGAGGACGTGTACGAGACACTACATTCCTCCCAGCTCTATCGAGCAGGCATGAGAAGATGTCAGAGAGGGTGCCTGAGGCTGCTCTGGTATGGTTCATTCTTATCTGCACAGATGAACCCTTCTGGCTCTGACCTGGCAACCGTCAGCCAGCTCCGACGCTGAGCACACAGCCTCTAATGAAAGAAGCGCAGATCAGTAGTAGAAGCACTCACATGCTGCCACCACACATTAGGCTGCTTTCTGTGAGGCAACAGGAAGCAATCACTCAAATTTATGTCCATAAAACAATTTAAATGTCTTTTAACATGAACAACCTAGTATTTTTCCTCTTTCTTTCTCTTTTCTCAGTGCACGTTGGGTTGCCTGTATGCAGTTTCCTTGGCTGCTGGTCAGTGATGGAAAATAACGAAGTACATGTACTAAAATGCTATACTTAAGAACAATTTTGTGGAACTTGTACTTTACTTGAGTATTTCCATTTTCCACTACTTTATACTTCTACTCCACTACATTTCAGAGGGAAATAGTGTACTTTTTACTCAATGATATTGATTGATGATTTGTTACGTTTCAGACTAAGATAATGCATAGACACACATATAAGTTTATAAAATTAATCTGTTCAAGATTTAACCAGTGGTTGCCAACCTTTTCGGCTTGTGACCTCTTACAAAAAAGCAGTTGGGGCCCCTTGTCATGATTCAGATGAATGAGAGTTGTTTGCAGTTCCACTAAAGAGTGATTTCCCTTCTTAACTTCTCTTAACCCTTTTAGACATCATGATTATGTCACGGCGTTAGCTGGAGGCTAAACAGATTAAATCACCTCAGAGTAGTAGACTGCATAACCTACCGAAAATGTCATCTTGCTGTGTTGTTGGGTGCCAGAATGGAAGGAGTAATGGTTAAACGCGATAAGACAAAAGGATTGGACTGAGGCGATCATCAAAAATGCTCGTGTTTGTAGCGCACACATCATATCAGGTAAGATTAAATAGTAAAGTCTGTTGTAGGTATGGATAACGTTAAGTGTCTAAAGGTTTGTCATGCCCACCTAATCAGAAATTGGGGAACTAGGAAGAATAGGTGATTTCTCTCGTAACCCTAACTCTTTTAGCGCATTAGCTACCTTTGTTAGCTAGTTGTATGGCCAGAGACAAAACATAGAGGAAACTGTTGAAGTGTTATTATTCTGCCTCCACCTAAGCTCACCCCACAAAAAAACGTCATAATGTTTACTAACAGAAAAGGGGTCTAAATGACACAAAAAAGCAAAGATTAGAGAAAATTCCCTAAAATTACAATCTGAACTTATGTAGCAGAATTTGTTTTTTTTGTTTCCTACCCCAATAATCATGCCACGACCCCTAAGATTGATCTTGTGACTCTTTGAAGGAGGCCTGAGCCCTAGGTTGGGAATCACTCGACTGAACTACACAACTGTACATAAAGTAGTTACAACTAGCTCCATCTCGACCAGCTACAATGGCAAAATGCTACTCAAGCATTGATGCATCAGTTTTAACAATCTATATATTTTTTGATTGATTGATTTGTTTATTGTTTATGTGTGTCCTGCACCATATGGTGCCAGCCCATATGGGTTTACGAGACACTAGACAGCGACAACAACCACATGACAAATCATTTTAATGCAGTATATAATCAAATGTCAGTCAAGGGCCATTTTTCTGTGGAACAAGAAGTTTTACGTTTGATACTTCAGTTCATTTTGCAGATGATACTCTTGTGCTTTTACCTAAGTATGCTTTTGAATGCAGGACTTTTAATTATAATAGAGTATTGTCATGGGGCATTTAAAATGTCTTTGTGGGTAATTTTGTTCTGTTGTAATGTTAGTTAGGTCCAAAGAAGGGAATGTTTACTTGTTTATCAACTTCACTAACAGTATGTTTTGATTATGCCTCCTGAGAGGGTTAATTTAATTCATATTTTTGTCAAAGTACAATTTAGCTCCAAATGAGGGGAGATTGATGCCACCTGGTTCCAGAGGCCCTCCCTGATTGGCCACAGGCAGCAGGTGACAGGGTATAAAAGGTTTCGGAAGACAGCAATCCTGTTGGTCTGTTTTTCAAATGCCCCCCCCCCAGAGGACCCTAAGTGATAAACCTAATGTAATTGTTTTTGTTTCTCCTTTTTGTGGCTGGTCTGAATACATTTTTTAATGTTTTTAATTTTTAAATCTGAAAAATCAACACTTTCATTCTGGTCCATCTTTCACACTCACACTGTTCTCACAATCACACAACTATTCTCAAGTACAAGTATTTGTGGTTTTGGAATCACTGGTGCTGGTACCCAGTATACCTGCTTGCAAGTCAGTTTTGTTTAGATTTTGTATAAAGTTTCATTGTAATCATGTGAGATTTGGCATCTTCATGCCCCCTCCCCCCCCCCCACCACCACCACCACACACACACACACACACACACACACACACACACACACATCTCTCATCTAATTTGCGTCTTGCAGGCATTGCAGCACATCAGCTCATGATGTAAGTTAAAGGAAAGAGGCGATGAAATCATTTCCTGTTATCGCCTCACTGTTTGGTTTCCTGGCAACGCAACAGCGACATCGGAGAGGACAACTTCTGAGAGCTGCTTTGATCCTTGAACCTTGTTTTCTAATAAACCTCATCACACACTGTAGATGAAATGTTAGATTAACTCCTTACTCCATAATGAAACTGTGCTGTCAAGCCAGACGCTCTTATTGATTGATATAATGAAACATTTTGTCTGTCGTGGAAGTCTCGGACAAATCAATCAGTCTTGAAGCTCATTAATCATGGATATCTGACATTGGTTGGGTTTGTCGTGATCATATTTGCATCAACAAGCTTGTGCAGCATCTTCACCTAAACTTCTCAGTGCTGAAAAAGCCACATAAAGCAATATATTCACTCCTACACATGCCTTCCATGATCCAATCTATGTTCAATGACAAGAATCTCCACATCCATGTGAAGTCTAATATAGTGTGGATCCATACAGAGTTATCAATATTCTCTATCTAGACCCAGTGAAAACATTGTATAGGATCAATGCGTTCAGCCTCAAGCCCTGAGGTGTTTTATTAGCAGTTTCACACAGCCATTTAAATCAGTGGGAGGGGATCGAATCAGAGTCATCCAGTATATCGATGATGGTTGTTTTTTTTATGACTGGAATGTTGGTATGAATAACACAGCAACAGTCTGTTCAGTGGCTCTTTTGTTGCTAGAAAACTGGGTTACCGGAAATAGCACATGCTGCAGAACGCAGAAAAAGTGAAAAGTAGTCCATTCAGTGAAGGCTGGGTTGAAACGAAGTGTGTTTGGCCTTTTCAAGGATAAAAATCATTTTTTTAAATGAAAAAAAAAGTAAATTTCAATGCTAAAAACAGTAAAAGCTTCGGGCTTCTGCTGGACTTGGTGGCGAACTTGTTAGCAATTGTTTGCAAACAACAAGTTCACCATATCAACTTTAAAAGGTGATGCTGTTGTATTACTGAGATGATCTCAGTACCACTTCTCACCACTTTTGACTGATACCTGATATTTCAGAAAGGATAGCACTGAGGTACATATTGTACATTTATATACTACTGATTTGTTTTGCTAAATACATTTTGAAGGAAAGGAAATTGCTGCCTGGATTATTTTCATGGTGTGCTGTCAAGATGCAGGACTTTGACACTGGAGACCAGGTTCATGGCAAGTCCCGTGGGTTTAGGCAACAAAAACACTTTAAGGTTAGGGAGAGGCTGTGGTTTTGATTCCAAAAGTAAACACGTACTATCTTGTGCTTAAAGTCAATGTTGATTTTTCATTTAACCAAGATCACAGTCGTACCCTTAACCTTAACCAAGTGCTTTGACTGACTTATTACAACCATACAGACTTTAATCATGGTTTAGTTGCCATACGTTCAATAAAAAAAAGGAATATGAGGGAGGGAGGGAATATGTTTCTCTCGTATTTGCTGTTGCAAATTAGCTGAACATAGCTGCAGTTTCTAGGAGACAGGGTTGGAAGAAGAGATCTACAATGTATGAGCGTGACCCCAGTGTGGGAAGACTATTGTGGCCAGAAAATAGGCCACATAAGATGGAGGATGACCTGACACATGGGGTAGGCTGACTGTATGGGCCTAATGATAGCACAGGAAGCAGGTTGAACAAAGAATAACTAGAGAGTCTAAAACAATGGACATCCACTCAGCGAAAAACAGAAGTGACTGTTCCTTGTGACTTCAGCTTCTGTTTGTTCCTTCATCATTCCTTTTGAGCGGTAATTGCACAGCGAAACATCCTGTTTTGAGTTACCTAACTCAATAGAGTCGCTGCTGCAATAAACAATGAGAATATTTCCTAAGCTGTGTAATGGCAAGAATCGCAGGGAAATGGGTTGTGACAGAAGAATGTGGCAATTGAAGTTAATGTAGCCTAACAGCTTTTATGCTCCTTGTACAACATCCATATTTTTTGTCCTAAATAAGAGGTCAAGCTGACACACCGTCTTGTTTATGCTGCTGTAAAGATGACAGCCCCCAAAGGACATTATGGATGAATTTATAAGACTCCAACGGGGGGGGAATGGTGTGATTTATGCCAGGAACTTGCTCACGGGGTGGCCTGGGTCAGGGAGAAAATGGTGGCCAAGGTTGTCTGTGAGAGCAGATTAAGTGTCCAGACACAACCTGTCACTGAAAATACAGCCTCAACTGTGGGAGCTGGGAACAAAGCCAGAGAGTGAATGGCAAGTGCACCACATTTTCCAACACGCATAAGGGCATAAAATCCCTGCACAAAACACAAGCAAAAGAATTAACCGCAGAAGGGGAGAAAAAAAAAAGATTCTGACAACAGGAAGTGAGGTAAAGAAGCAGGTGCTGCTTCCTGCCGCTGAGATACAAGCATGGAGAAGGAAGGAGGCTGGGAGATTTAAAGGGGGGAGGTGGCTAGGGATTTGGGCAAGCAGATGGTGATTCTCTCACTGTGGAGGGAAGTGGAGCTGAGCAAAGATACGAGGAGAATGGTAAAGAGTGCGGACAGAGGAGGAAGGATGCGAGTCAGTCCCAAGGGGGGGATGAGGTAGTGGGGTTATCCACTGGCTGGGCTGGGCGTGCTCAGCCTAGAACCATATGAGCCCAGGAGGGAGGGTCAGAGAGAGTCAGAAGGAGTTTCTGCAACTGCAGGAGATTGAAAAGCTCAAGTAAGATGGAGAGATAAAGAGAGAGTTCAGTGTAATAGGTTCATGTCATATCCAAGGATATGTGGTGGTATTTTTGGTCTTGGTTTACACATTGAGTTAAAGGAAACGTTCAACATTTTAGGAAATACATTTATTTGCATTGTCAAGAGTTAGATGAGAAGATCAATACCACTCTCACATCTGTATGGTACATATGTAGCTGGAACCAGCAGCTGGTTAGCTTAGCTTAGCATAAAGACTGGAAGCCATCCTAGGGACAGCTAGCATGACTCTGTCCAAAGGTAACAAAATCTGCCTACTAGCACCTCTAAAGCTCACTGATTAACATGTTACAGAGTCAAAGTCCTGACTTTACGTCCTGGCTAGCTGTTCCTCTAGCTTCTGTAACTCAATGCAATCTCTAATTGATAATTTTTCTTTATTGATCTTTCCAGAATAAATGAAAATGTTCCTGGTGTTTACTTTCCATATTCAACAAATTGGCATCAACTACAGCACTTGATTTTAGAAGCTGAAACCGTCACGATTTTAACAAAGTTAAACAACAATTATTTTGTTAGTATACAAAAAACTCCACCCCCCAACCCCTGAAAATCGTAACTTGGTTTCTCATCCATATCCATAATCAAAGTCTGTTTCCCTGTCTGTGTATGTTTTTTCTTACCTTAACCTGCACCCAACCTTATCCGTAAACCCGACCAGTCGTCTTCTGAGATGCTTAACCTGCTCCCAATCTTAAACCCCCAAAAATCTAACGGTTAGATTATGTTAGATTCTAACCTAACCCCAGAATGGGGTGCTACTACAGGAATTCAGGATTCTAGCGGGAGGGAAACACTATTGGATGGGGGAGCATACTGTACTTGGACACAAAATCGGAACTAGCCATGGATAGTCAACTCACCCATGGACTTGCCTCTTTTGTCGAGCCGTGACGTTTAACCCACAATGGTCTAGGGCTTATGGGAAATGATGTTCGTTAAAGGCCACTAAAAGCAGAACTATTAAATAAATAAACTGCTATTATTATATTAAAACTCTGCTTCATTTTTAAATCACCATCCTTATCTAGACATATGGAGTGAACCACATGGATGCTCCAGGCCTTCTGGGAGGCTCCTCTGGTTGCCTTGCAACTGCTCCCGGCCAAGAAATAGGCCAACACATAACCTCCCTTAAAACCACAACTTGACATTTTTACAGTTCTTTTTTTTTTCCTACGTATTAAACAAACCAGATATAACATGTTAATCAGTGAGCTTTAAAGGTGGATTTTGTTACCTTTGGACAGAGCCAAGCTAGCTGTTTCCCTGTTTCCAGTCTTCATGCTAAGTTAAGCTAACCGGTTGTTGCCACCAGCTACATATTTAATGCAAAGACGTGAGAGTGGTATCGATCTTCTCATCTAACTCTCGGCAAGAAAGCGAATAAGGGTATTTATTATTTATAAATTCTCAGCGCCACTCTCACTGGAATTTGCATAGTTACCTGACAGGGACACTTTCCAAGGCTTTCATTTTTTTCTTTCTTTCTTTTTTTTGAGGAATAGCTGTGCTGAAAAGTGTAATCAGCTTTGTGTCGAACAAAAAGCAGGTGTGTGAAGCTAGCTGCAAGGGGAAGGAGCTGAGAAGAGAGAAGCGGGGGGGGGGCTTCGCTTTTCACATCCATTTCACCCAAAAAAAAACAAACAAAAAAAAAAAACCTGAGGATAAATCCCCGAAATAGATTTAGGCTCAAAGTGGCAGACTCCAAGCTGTTTCTCTTTGCCATACGGCAGCTGTCTTCAAACGTCTGGGATGACACAGCAAGCATCCTGTTTATTGACTACCAGCAGGAAACGCTTTCAATGCTAACAATGTGCGCTACTTACAAGTCTCCTTGCTGCTGCTGCCTCTTTTTTTTTTTTTTTTTTTTTACTTCATCCCTCTTCCAAAAAAAGGGGGGAATGTTAAGTAGAAAATGAACCATCGAGGGAAAGCTGTGCATCAATATTCATTCATGCAGAACATGCATTGTCAAGTAGAAATAGAGACGGTGATGAGTGCTGCATTTATTTGTCATTTACCTCCTGGTATGCTAATATAATGAGGTCTGCACACCAAATAACCAAAGTCTGCATGAATACTGATTCTGTGTTTCCAAATGCAACTGGCACACACAACACAAATACTGCCTTTAGGGTTTCTTCTTTTTATTTCCTCAAGAGAATACTTAGTGATAATAGTGGGCTACATTTTCCTTTGAGGCAGTGGAGAGAAAATTATATTATACCATCAGCATAAGGTTATTGCATTATGTGTTCCTTACGTACTTCAATAAGCAATAAATCTTAAGGCAGGGCACCAGTAAAGCTGCACAAAGGTAGAGCACATCCTTGCTTTATTGATGACAGTTGTGCTTGTTAGAGAGCAGATGAGCGGCTCGAATTTAGGGACTGTACGAAAATTATTAAGGGGTCCGAAAAGGTGGAGAGTTATGTACTTTTCATGTTTGCTGAAGGAAGGGAATTTTTAATTTTTTTTCATATTTTATTTTTTAGCCTTGTCTTTGTGGCATTTATTCTTTTTAAAAAAATTTGAATAATTACATCAACAAGACGGCTTTTGTGTGTGCCACAGGTAGTAAAGGTGTAATTTAACCATATGCAAAGAATAACAATTATCTCTGTATTAGGGCCTTAATTATTTTTCTCATATAAATT
Organism: Macquaria ambigua; assembly: GCA_008360985.2. Classification (NCBI taxonomy): domain Eukaryota; kingdom Metazoa; phylum Chordata; class Actinopteri; order Centrarchiformes; family Percichthyidae; genus Macquaria; species Macquaria ambigua. The sequence continues at coordinate 96,940 of VMKM01000615.1, read as the reverse complement.
AGCAGCCTGTTCCTGGTTCACTCATTTAGTGATAGTCATAACCATTTATGTAGCAACTCTTTATTCAAAATGAACATCTGTGTTTTCACCATTTTGTTATGTTTGACATAAATATATTATTTTGAGATATTGGGGTGAGAGTGTTGCAGTTTTTTTTTTCTCAAGTAAAAAGGAGGGTCCAAAGAAAAATATTACCAACACTGGGGAGGTGCTTTGATTTTTGCTTGCTCTTTTATAAAATGAAATATAAGATTCATCCCCCCTCTCCACCCTAATAATTTTCGTACAATCCCTAAAGTCGAGGAACACTGGGGGATGATTTAGCTCATTTAAATTGCCTTAATTAGGAATTTGTTCATCAGATTTTTTGCTTTTGACCATGAATGTAAACATTGTGGTTTGCTAATAATATGTTTACTGGAGACAGAGTGAGTCAGTCTCAAGGGGTTACACCAGGACTCTGGCGGTCTGCGTCATCTCAACCATAATGGAGCCTTCAAGTTAAGCTACAGCGGTGTAGAATAAAACATGACACCGACATTGACCCAAGGGTGCAGGTCTTTGTATCAGGTGACAGTGGGAGTTTGTGGCCTTCTACGGCATTGACACGTGGTTTTGAATGGGAAATTGGACATCTTTGTTCAGAGAGACTGGCATTTTTCTGAGGACTCCTTGCTCAGCCATGATGGTCTGTTTCTTTTACATTTTACATGATCAATTTGAATAGATTCATTTTTTTTCTCATTACTACTGAAAGTGACCCCTTTGACTGGCAAATTCTTTTCTCATTCCTTCCAAAGATTCCTTTCTAGTTTTGTCGTTTTTCAGATTGATTAAAAAAAAAGCTGAAGAAAAGAATGTTGGGCACAAATGTCATGGCTGTAATTAAGGGATGTGTCTGTACCGCCGAGTCTCTCCAGGAAAAAGCCCTGAGCTCTCTCTATCCTCTGTGTGTGTGAATTACATTGTTTATGTTTCACTTATCTCTGGCAGATGTTAGCTGAGTGAAATTGAATTCCTGGCAGGGGGGGGGGATCACGCCGCGCATCCTTTTTTATGTCTGGGGACAGGATTTCTCCTGGCCGGCCTTGATCCCTTGATTGTCTACCCTGTGATGTTGTTGGTGGATAATGACAAAGGTCGGGGGTGAAACAGGCTTTTCCTGAGTCACAGGGCCAAGGAACCACTGTCAGCCTGTTGGCTTGAATCGGATAGCAACATCTCAAGCTGGCAGGACAGAAATTATGCAAAAAAACATAGCACAGTGCATGACAAATTATATGGAGTAATACAAATCAGCTGTCTAATTCTTTTATTCAGCCGTACCAGCGCTGGTGAATTAGAGGTTTCAGCTGCTCCTCAAGTTTGAGTAAAACACATACCAGGTTTATAGTTCGTCATATTTCTGCTTTTTTTTCCACATTATCAGGGTGGACTTGTAAATCTTCCTGAAAGATAAATCCTGCAGTGATAAAATGTAGTCAGTCATCTTTATTGGATTTCTGAGACTGGTGCGAAAACGGCGAGATGAAATTGCTGCTCGCAAATAAAAACACGGCAGAGCCCCTGAGTGAAAGGCTTTGCTTGTATGCTGAATAGCGCGCATTTATCTCAAAACTCCAAGCTGCTGTTTCTGCTGCAGTCGAGCATTTCCCCAGAAATTGTTGGTTAGATGATGCAGCATCACTTTACTGTAAAACCAATAGAGAGAGAGAGAAGGGCGGAGAGAAAAGACATAAAGAGAGCAATTTGATGTCATTTGCTGAGAGGCCAGGCTCATGTGTAGGCACACTCTTTCCTCTTGTTTACCCCGAGCTGTTTCCCAACCCGGGATAACAACCCTGAACAAACATGACTATCAGCTGATATTGCAGAGGTCTCCACAAGCATGTGCAGATGACACTCATTACCAGCACAGTTCAGGATGATACGGAGGCCGCAGTTACACAACAACACCTCTCTGGCTTTGTTATGCTTGAAAGTTGAGACAAAAGCATAAACAAACAATGAAAAATGACGATTAAAAACCGCAACAAGAGGTAATGAAAAAAGTAATAAACAATATGTACCAAACTGAAGATGCAGAACAATCATAGTTCTGTCCCTGCTAGTCTCCTCCAGTTGCTATTCCTCTGATAACACCTGCCAATATTACACTCACTGTTGTGTAGCTGTTGTTCTACTGAACTAGTGCAAAATCATTTGCAGTTAGAGACAATTAATAGAATGCATATTTTAAATATATAAGTTCCTGTCTCTCCCTGTCCACATAGCGTTTTTTTTTTGAGCGCCAATGTCTTTTTTCAATTGTTCCCAATAAGAAGCAAGCATATGCGGTCGCCTAGCGAAAAAGCGCTGAACCCAGCGCCTTTTTTTTCAGAGTGCTCCGATTTTTTGCGCGGGCGCTCCAAGCGCTTCTACATGAAAATCTCTTCTTTTCAGGAAGACGCTGGTGTCGTCACTGGTGCTTTTTCTCAGGCAACCAATCATATGTTACATGGGGCTCGTCATCCTGGTAACCCAGAAAATAGAGAAGAAATTTGTTCTGCCGTGTCCGTCTGTCCTGAGACAGAAAAGACCGTTTGTGCGAGCAGATCGGCAGATGGTGAGTGTTGTGCTTTTATCACCCTACGCGTTAGATATTGTTGTCATAGAAACAAAACCCACGTGCAGCGTTTTTTTCTCTCACTGCAGAAGCGTTTCATCCCAGCGCTTCCCAGAGTCCTGCCAGAAAAAAATGCTATGTGGACACAGGCCCTTATACCTTTTGTTGTTTCGCCCAACTTCAGTGTAAAGGTATGGTTACATTAGCCCTCTGTTACATGTATACAGTCTGTCAGGGTGATGCTGCAGTTTGTTGTCTGGTCATGTTATATTTTACTAAACAGGGTGATAGCACCCACTAGAATAATGACTTCTACATTTCCAAACACCATGGTAAACTGCAAATTGCATCGAAACAGCAAACAAATGCTTTAATTTGTCTGTCATATGGGCTTCAATTGAAGTAAATACGAGACGGAAAAATATTTGAAGAGCAGAAGTGTGATATGACTGTGCCTTTAGGTTAGAACTGTGGCCTTTTAGCTCCACCCACTAACTTATCCAATAAGATTATATCTGCCCCCAGTTGTCCCTTAAACGAGTACTTCAGCAATTAAGTGGTGCACCTCCATAAAGTTGGAGCACTTGAGAGGAAAAAAAAGAACAGCTGAAACTGATATCCAGACTTTTAGTCCCTTGTGTGGGTCAATTTTCAAAAATAGAGGATCCTACACTTCCTATAATGCTGGATAGTGTATTTTTGGTAAGCCTGCCTTAAAGTTACCAGGTAGGTAGACTACCTGGTAACTTTAAGGCAGGCTTTCCATTAACAAGACTAAGAGTCTACAGCATGCTAGTTGCTCTGTGAGGTGTACTCACCATTACAATGTAATAAACAGTAATAAACCAAAGCACTGGACTCATTAATATTTTGACCTGATGATGGCGCTAGATGAAAAGTCAGGAGATTTTTCTTTTAAATACGTTTTTAAAAGTTATCCGGAGGGGAACATGAATGTGTGTACCAAATATCATGGTAATCTAGCCATTAGCTGTTAAGACGTGTCGCTCAAAACCACAAATGTGAACCTCATGGTGGCGCTATAGGAAAGGTCAGGTGATGCCGAAGTCATCAGGATTCATTCTCTGAGAACCATGAACGTCTGTAGAAAATTTCATGACAATCCATCCAATAGAGATATTACTGTCATCCATCCATCGTCCATCCATTTCCATCCATTAGAGAAAAATGGTCAAAAATGATGCAGCAGTGGCCGAGATATCCTGACTTTTTAGTCCCTAGTATCAAAAACTCATTGGATCCTACACTTCCCATAATGCAACTCAACAGCGTCTTTTCCGGTAGACCCTTCCTACCTGGTAAATGCCCTCGTCTTTCAAATTTTAATAATGCAGGCTTAAAAATGTGTCTCAAACATAATATAAAAGTGAGCTCTCAGCAGATATTGGAACGGTGTCCTTGTCAGCCCTCATGTGCTGGCTGTTCACCAACAGTCTTCAGACTAATTCTCTGCTAATGTAGATTCAGACTATGTGGCTATATATTATCTGTAACCATGAATACAGCCGAACAGTATTTATCTGCCCTTGACAATACAGATGATAGGCCCCTGAATGGAACAGCAACAGTTGGCACGCTCCCAACTTCCATGGACCAGTTAATAAATAAAATCCCTTTACTGTAATAATTCATCCTACATATCTTGTCTGGGCATCGCACGCATATAGCAGCGCGCTCCGGAAACGGCAACAACGAGCATGAAGGTGCCCTTCAAGATGCCTGAGTAAAACGCAAATTCTGTACATTGAAAAAGGACCACCAGAACTAAACCTGTTATAGTTTCAATTTGATCCCTTGTAGCATGAAGTTGACCCCTTTATCTATGCCACAGATTGAATTGAAGTAGCAGGAGGAGTTTGTGTGGAGGAGAGTTATCATTCACGGCGGCTTTTTAGGGGGTCTTGGGTTTTAAATACACAGATAATGGGTGTGGGGAAGGCACATTATTAAGAAAAGCGTGTGGAGCAGAAGGGTGGTGCCATCACTCATAGAAGACATTAGAGATTTAGATCAATCCTGTTATATAGGAAAGCGTATGCACAATATGGCTGATCTCCATATTCATATGTATAACTCTGTGCCATGTCATTAATAATCCCAAAGATGGTCCATAAACTCAATGGTGAAGCAATGGAAATTCAATATGAGTAAGCGGATGGTGTAGGGCCTTAAAATATGTGGGGGTTTTTGATTAGGGTACACGGATGGGGAAGTGGATAAGGAGAAGATATAAAAGCAGCCACACATCTGCATCCCCACAGGAGAGCTGTTGGAGAGGAAGATGAATATGGATTCCCATTAGAAAGCGAATAGTTCATATCCAGGTGATTTGTTACGAAGGCATCAGCAGCTCAAATCTCTACCCCCCTTCCTTCAGCACCGCCACTCCTCTGGTGGAGTCATTTGCGGAACGAGATTCCTCCAGACACCCCAGATTAAAATGCAGTTGAATGGAGTGGCAGGTGGCAATCACTCCCCCCAACCCTCTCCCTTCATCTCCCCCTCCTCCCGGCTCTTATTTTATTGAAGTATATAAAAAATAAAAATAAAACCACCTCCAAGAAGACCCCGGTTGGTGCAGCAAGATTCCGGGAACATCGGTCACAACCCGATGCATAACGACGCCTGATGAAAGGGCGGGAGATGAGCGTGTGAGATGAAAATGCATGCAGGTGCCCAGAGCAAGCATCAGCAATGAGGCTCTATAACAAGACACCATAAATAATAACCAGCTACTGCTGACAAATGCTCGGCGCCGTGCCCTGACACGGCTTGGTTTTGGGTAACGATGCTCACCTGGAAGAAACAGAGGTTGTATTTAGGGTTTGGAGTGAAGGATGTTCTCGCAGCACAAGACGCATTGACCTGGTTTCTCGAAATAGAGCCGTAAAATACAACTTTACCCAATGACACAAGCACAGAATTCGCCAGTTCGAGCTCAAATTTTTCCACGGATGAATGTGGATCCCAGTATCAGCTCATCGGAATATGTTATCCATGGCCTCAGCACGTCTCTGAATGGCGAGCCAAGGTCAACATGTTTGCGCAAGGAGGAGATATGTGGAGGTCAAAAGTTTATCAAAGAAAAAGAGAAACCCCATTCAGCCCGGCCCCCACGGATGGACAATGGGCGAAGATGGAGATCACGACTGGACAATGCTGCTGACCTCAGTCACTCTGCCACATTCACCTCCTCCTTTCACCTTCATATCTCTGCACCACTTCTCAGTGTTTTACCACTAAATCAATAGGTGGCTGTATAGAACGGCTGACTTGAAATTACCTGGAAAAGTAATGACAAAAAATATCAATAGGTGTAGATAATGTGGCTGCAAATGTCTTCATTGCCATGGCTGTAATGGAAAGCCATTATCATTTTACTGCTGAATTCCCTAACCAATTGTAATTGCAATATTACAGCCTATTTCAGTACAGTTGTGATATTTTTATTGATGCAGCTTCTATATTTCCTATCAGTGGAATGAACAAACAGTGAGATAGTCCCAACCCTCCCTGTTTGTAAAAGCAGGTACCTCTTTTAAACATGTTTCAACACAAACCTATGTGAAAGGAAGCTTTTGACACTCTTTTTTTGTTGTTCCCCCCCCACACACCTTCCAGTGACAAGTCCCAACCAAGACCCCTGATGCAATTTACCCCAGTCAATCCATGTAGTGTTTCCTGGATAGCACATTTTGTTTGCAGACGATAAGGCGGGAGTTCTTCAGCTTTTGTTAGGCATGTGCACGGAGATCAGCGTGTGTGTGTGTGTGTTTACAGTGAACTGTGATGATAATTCATGGAGAGTTCCTGTCAGGTATCTCAGATATGCAGGTGTTTGCTCACAAGCGCCTCACCCTTTCCATTGCTGCTTCCCTTGGAACAGGGACCTCCAAGAAAAACAGTGAGGGGCAAACGTAAACACGGGGCATGCAGATTGATGAGTGTGAAGCCGTGTTATATAAGCCAGTGCTATTCAGCTGGGGGGGAGTGTTTGGAGGTTGGCACAACACACTTGATGTAGGTGCTTAAGAGAGATGTACAACACCGGCCAACTGTCAAAACACCTGACATGTTGCAACACGACGCATTTGCACTTGAATGTGTTCGTATGGGGGTTCCTATAGCATAGTATTTCAAGTATGTTGCACAACATGCTGACTTGATAGCAGGAGCAGTAATGACAGATGTGCACGGCTGCGGTTGCATGGAGCACTAACAAAACACAGGGAAGGACCGGAGCTCTTTCCAACATAGAGTAATCAATTCAGCCATGTGTGGTTTGACTGTTTCATGCTTTTATAAAGCGGGCCGACTGAGGACTTTCTCCCTCCCAGGAGTACCTTATAGTAAAGGCCACAAGGCCTTTTTTTCAATTGTTGCTCTGCCAATTAAAGCAGCTCATCAGAGACTGATGGTGGAGCTGTTAGTCTAATTAGTAGCCACAGGCCATGTTGGAGTCTCAGTACTCCAGCTATGGCGTAAGCTTTCAACAAGAACATGAACATCAACAAGTAATCACAAGTCCAGTCTGCATCTGCAAATCCTCTCAAGAATGTCTCATTACCTAACAAACAGTGCTGCAGTTGTTTAATGGCATATTTATTGCCATGTTTGCTCTTTATCTCAGTGTCTTTGTGAGTTCAAATATGTTTGCCCGTTCTAGGTTAAAGCCCCCCCCCATTCAAAAGTGTGTTTTGCTTATTGTTTCGTTACTTGGGCGTTCACTGTGCAGAATGACGTGTGTGCAGAGGTTGACATTAGAAGGCTGTTTTCACATTCACCTGCTGAAGTTTATTGTTTATAAAAAGTTTATTTGTGCTCACCTTAAATCTGAGTTTTAGGCCTGTGCGGATGACCAGGATTTTGTGACATCACAAAGTTGGTGAAGCCAGTTGTGGTCCAACATGTAACTTGTAACTCCTTTGTTTCAAATATAATCTAAGGTCCCCTTTGTGGTCAGTTTGGTCTGTTCAGTTGTGTTCAGTTTATGTGAAGCTGTCATAGCCGGAGTATAGTTCTGTTTAGTTGACCTCTTTTATGGGTTCAGAGCTTTAGGTAACGATCACCGGGTGAAGAAACCGTCTTTTTGAAAACCCTCATGTGACTCCTCATGCCTGCCTTCATATACGGTGGCAGCAGTGGGATCAGCCGGCTCTTTTCCATTCATTCATTACCGCAATTCAAACACCAGAGTCATGCAACAGTAGATACAAAAAAAAAAAAAAAACCACTATGACTCAGCATTGTTCTTCAGATTTAGTGGAAACGCAAACAAGAGTGTGCAAAAGACACTTCAAGTTCTGAGTTTAGCTCCTGGAACTTTTTGGTCAAAATCTGGTCCTGGATTTTGTAATGCGGGAGGAGGAGTAGATGTGCTTTTAAGAATTTGTAAGTAGTTTATTGAACGTTTTTTGTTGAAAAATGTTGGGATCTTTATACCCTAATCCAAGTTGTGACAGCTCTCCATGTCCTCACCAAAATCTGATGTCCAAAACTTGATATTAAGTGTAAGTGTAAGTAAGTGAGTATACCTGTGCACAAAATCACAACTCCAGCTACAGTACACAGTTATGAATAGGACCAAAGCGTACACCCTTGTACCCTTCGCCCTTTCGCTCGTCCCCCCTGGACAGCAGGTCCCATCAACAGTGTCGTCCCGCTTCACAGCGATGACAAGGCACCATTTGGCCAGTAGATGTTCAACCATGTCCCGGGACACCAGCTGGCACTCAACACACACTTCACATTTCCCTCCAAAGTGAGCCTCCGGTTGTCCATCCGCACTTCCAGGAGCTGGGAGGAGGGGAGGTGGCAGTGTGTGTGTGTGTGTGTGGACTAACAGGCAAACACTAAAGGTTACCATCCCCATTTCACATCAAATATCAAGGACACCAGTAATTACCGCATACAGCTGAGAGGTTCCGACACCGGCGATGGGTATCTCTTCTGTCTGACCTTGTGATAGCCTGGACTGAAACGCTAGAAGCTCATACTGGAAGTGTGACTACAGGAAAAAAAAGGGGGGGAAAAAACTTGAAAATGACACTCACTAATTACAATGCTCCCGAAGTGCAGTGTACCCTAATTGCATGTCAGGATGTGTCCAGTTGTCCCGTCTCTGTTGGCGTGGCTTCTCAAGGAAATAGATTTCTCCCTGGATTTGATCCCATTGCCTCTGCGCAAACACAACCCACTCTCCTCACCTTTTTGTCAATGTCATCAAACATAATGCAAGTTAAAGACCCCACCAGCCATCTCAATTGGGTTAAATTTATGTTGAAGGTTAGCTGGAAACACACATGAAGGAGAAAGAAGAAAAAAAAAAAAAGAAGAACTGGAAGAAAAGACAGAAGAAATTCACAGCACTTATTAACATCCCTCTGTTACTCAGTATTGCATGTGGCCGGGGCTGCAGAATGAACCGAGGGTGTGAGTGTGTGAATTTCTGCTTGTCGGCTTTGTGGGTGGGCACAGGGCCGGGGCAGCATGTGCTGGCTGGGCTAATACGGAGTCAACCGGGAGAATTTGATCCCTGGTTTGGAAGGCCGGGCGTATTGTTAAATTCCCGGATTAGGCGGCTGTAAAGGGAGGGAATGTTAACTGTGCTGGTCAGCAGGCTCGGCCGGGATCAGCGTGCTTATTGAGGCTGCTCTGAGCGGCTGTCACTGGCTGATAGTGTGAGATGACATGACACCCAGCCGTGTCGCTCCCCACTGACCCACATATCACACCTACGTACAGAAAGTCCCGAATAACTGTGCTAAAATCTGCCATGCCTGTTAATTAATTCTCACAATAGGTCAGCCGGCTGCGGGCTTATGTCGGACATGCTTTGAATGCGCGTCTGCATTAGCTGAGAATTTGGTGCTGTGTTCCAGAAATAAAGAAATGAGCCGGCTCCTGCGTGACACCTTCGTGATATCAAACAAGATAAAGAGCACACTCTCTATGAATAAATGTTTCTGGAATATGTTTACAGCTAAAGCGGCTGAGCTCAAAATAAGAATTCCAGCGCTGTAGCACACCTGCGCTAAGAATAGCCGTGATGCAAAACTGTAACTGTGGCATGTATGAGAGGCGTGCATGTCTTACAATGGAGGCGAGGAGTGGGAAGTCTCCAACCGAGAATGATCAATTAGGAACTCGCTCAGGTAGCCCACGCGCTGTCATGGCTTATTTGGGTTGTTGTTGCCACTGCTGTTGTTTATTGAGCCCCAGCCATTAGGGTTTGTTGAGGAAGAGGTGGTGTTGTGCATCTGTGCACCCCCCCTCTTGTTTTTTCCCTAGGGAAGGCAGCCGTGTCTCCAGTCATTACAGGCTGTGTGTTTGAGGTGAGCGGGCTGCTGTGTGTCTGCACTCAGCTCTTCGGTCTTTCGAAAGCCACCCGCTCCCCTCCTGCCTGCCTGCCTGCCTGCCTGCTCAGTCTGGGTCTGTGTTGCAGAGGGGAGGCACTGGCTCGTGTCATTGCTCTCTGGGGCATTGCCCCAGCTTTGTTTGTCTGTCTGTTTACCTGTCTGCTTTAGTCTGCCAGCTTGTCTGTCCGTCTTTTTGTGTCACCTTGCCGCTGCAGCGATGCGGGCCTCACGGTGTCTGTCCTGTTGCAAGGCTTCAAAATGACACTGGTTTGGGGCTCATGGCAGAGACAAGTTCACACACTCTTCATTATTAGCGTCAACATGTTGTGCTGAGGAATAGTTGAGTCTTACTCAGTGCTTGTTAGGGCAGCGGCAAAGGTGCCAGGGTGGTGCCTATTAAAATAGGCTTAATTTAGTTTTAGGGAACTGCATGTTGTGCTCCACAGGAGTTTGCGTGACTGTTGTCATTGTTAATAGTTAGTGGTGGAAAGTAACAAGTACATGTACTGCACATACTGCAGTGAAGTACAATTCTGAGGTACTTGAGTATTTTAATTTTATGCTACTTTATACCTCTGCTCCATTATATTTCTGAGAAAAATATTGTACTTTTTACTCTTTTAAAAGATTTTAATGATTTTGGGAAATAAGCTTATTCATTTTCTTTAGATTAGATGAGAAGATAGATACCACTCTCATGTCTGTATGGTAAATATTAAGCTACAACTAGCAGCCAGTTAGCTTAGCATAAAGACTGGAAACAGCTAGCCTGGCTCTGTCCACAGCTAAGAAGATCTACCTACCAGCATCTCTAAGGCTCACTAATTAATATGTTATATCTCGTTTTTTTAATCCATACAAAAGTGTAAAAATGATAAGTTGTGGATATCTGCCAGACTATTTCCTGGCCAGGCGCAGTAACTTCCTGGAGTCTTTTCTTTTTGGAGTCACTGCCAGGCAATCAGCGGGACTCCAGGAAGGTTTTTACTGAAAAAACAAACGAGATGTAACGTGTTAACTTGTGAGCTTTAGAGGTGCGGGTTTAGACGGATTTTGTTACCTTCAGACAAAGTCAAGTTAGCTATTACCCCCTTTTTTTCAGCCTTTATGCTAAGCTAAGCTAACCGGCTGCTGACTGAATAGTTGAATATATATCTGAACAGTTCTTCCATGGCTGTCAGTAGTAGCAGTAGCAACACACAAAGTAGTAGTATCATTAGCAGCAGGAAGTTTAGTAGTGGCATCGCCCTGGTTCCCTCGACAAAAAGCCAATGGGATTTATCCATTGGATTTTGGATTATTGCAGAAAATAAACAAGTTTATGATACTTACACGTTTTGTTCAGCAAGATAATCTTCACAAATAAACACCACTTAAAAGCTTCACAATTTTCACAAAACATGAAAATCTCTTAAGCTTATGTTAACCACAGACCTTATTTCAGGCATCGAACCAAAACCTCATTCAAGAAACCCACTGACTTTGAGAAGAGGGAACCAGAAGTGCAAAACTGCAAACTCATTTCTGGGTTTTAGGACTCATTCCTGCAGCACTCTATAGAAGCAGAAGTTGTAAAGTAGTAGTTCTAGCAGCAGATGTTGTATTATTAGTCTTAATAACAGTACCTATATGTATCAGTGGTAGTAATGGTGGCAGCATTAAAGCTAACTCATTACCTGTCACGTCTAACTTTAAGAAGACTTCAAACTTTACTAATTGCAGGTTTAGTAAGAAACAAGTCAGGGCTCACTCTGCATCAACGCCTATTTGACAAGTAAGTAATTAAGGCCATTAGTATGTACAGTTTGTACTTGGTATATTTGTTTATCTCAGTCCTACTCCCTGGAGCCCGAGGTGGTGTGATGGTATAATTCACCACTCAGCCTGTTTCCGGGAAACTGCTGCTTGGAATAACAAGTTTCATTGGAAGGCAGTCATGAGATATGAATGAGTCATTCTCAGCTGGGCAAAGGTATCTGCTGAAGGGAGGGGGCGAGAGAGAGAATCTCTAACATTGATGATTATCATCTGATTGCTGCAGCAACCAGGTGATGATGTACAAACAGAAACACATGTTGTTTTTATGGCAACTTTAATGATTATTTATTGAGCCTATGTTAGCTTTGTTATTGTTAGCTCAAATGGGAACTGAGTCCTACACTGTATGGGTCACCTTAGATCAAAGTGTTCAGTCAAGTGTTCGCTCTCAGAGTTTATCCATTATGTAGACTTGGGAAAATGGACTTACAAATGAAAGGGGCTAACATGGTAACGATTATGCTAAAGAAAACTCACAATGGAACATAACAAAAGCAGTGGCATAATAGGTCATGAAGGGAAACAAGGGGTTTCGGGATAGGATTTCCTTTTGATAGGGAAAGAAAACACAGTTTAGGGACAGAGGGAGGGCAACGGAGGGGAGGAACTTGTGAAAGGAAATGCCGATGACACACAGATCAAATAAATGACATAACTGTTCAAAGTTCAACAGCGTTCACCGGCAAGTGAGGTCATAGTGGGTAGGATTTGTTACTTTGGCAACAGCAGGCCGTTAGCCTGCCCACTATCTGTGTCCTAATGTACAGACGGACGCTGAGTCAACAGAGCCGGTGTTTGGAGTCAACCTTTAAAAGTCACGACCTTAGCAAAAGGTGCAGTAGAGCTGATGTGTTTCCTATACAGTATGGATACCTAAAGTTCACACTCTGCATTAGCCGCTGTTGATGAGCTTTACTGACAATAGCACAATTATAATAAAGTAGCACCTCACAGTAAAGATTTTCCAAAGTTCATTCTTTACAGTGCCATAAACTTTGCTTTGATGAATCGTACCCTGCATGTGGATTCATACAAGGAAGCAGAATCTTAATGTGATGACCAAAGGCTTACTCATATGGCTGCTGCTCCAGGTTTCACTTTAAGTGTGTCTGGCAGTCATTCATGACAAACTTAACCATGTGGAATAAAGTCCCCTGTTTGTGTACCCGTGAAAACAAAAGCATTTCTCCTTTCTTATATCTCCTTTTATATTTCTATTCAATCCTGTCATCAGCAAGAGCAGCAGAGGAGTCAGATAACTTCATCTGAAACTGATCTGTGACCCAGATCTGCGGCAATAAGCGATAGATCTGAGTTTGGATAAGCATAAGCAAGCAGTGGAGTCACATTGTTCACAGTTGTATGAGGACAAAGCCCCCTGGGCAGAGGCCTGCCTCCCAGGTCACTGGCTCAGAGAGAGGCCTGAACTCAGATAGCACAGTGAGGGAGGTGACTGACATTACATTGTAAAACACAGATTTGGCATCTGATCGGAACCAGGCACAAAAAAGCTTTTTATTCTTAAAGGATTTTTTTTATTCAGCCAATCAAATTCAGCTAGAGGTGACGAATGACTACAGGCAGGGTTTTTGTCTTTAATATGTGTGTCAAATGTCCTCATAAACATACAAAAGGGGAGGGGGGGGTAAAAATATGCCTGGTTAGTTTGTGTTTTTAGGGATTAAAGATTGGCATCAGGTGCAGTTTTAGGTTGGGATAAAAGTTACATTCTAGCATGGGATGGTGAGGGTTAATGAATGACTGCATGCTCACTAATGGTTCTCATGTATAGGAATACAACTGTGTGTGTGTGTGTGTGTGTGTGTGTGTGTCCTTGAATTCAGAGCAAAGAGCGACTATATATCTAGAATAAAACAATGAAAAGAATGGACATTCTTGAAATCCAAGACTGCTTTTTTTCTAGTTTCACAAGATTATTAACCTTATGGGGAAAAGAACAGAGTGGCTGTTAGAGGGTCACATCCTAAACAATAGCCACACTCTGTTACCTACTACCTAAAATCGATCATGAGGCAAAACGCTTCAAGATCTGGGTGTCTTACCGCCTCAGCTAAACAATTTCCTGAGGGTAACTCATTTATATATATAATATATAAAATTGTTTATAATGTATAAAATTGTGGATGTTGCTGGGATTGTGGAAAAACTGGGATTTTAGGCAACACAAGTCTGTGCACAAGAAGGGAATAAAACTATAATCAATGAGGGCTTTCTTCAGTGTTTGATAGCAGAGGTGGGCTGCCTTGCACTTCCACTAACATCAGAAGAACACTTTAATGAAATTAATCTTTAGGAAAAAAGAGCAGAGCGTGGTTATCATTTAGGCTGTTGGGATTATGGAAAAAACTGGGATTTTAAACAGCACAGATTTTTCATTAAAGTTTTAAAACACCAGGTTGAATTCATGCCAAGTAAAACAACACTTACTTCCGTGTGACAGGAATGACAAACAAATTACAGCTGATCTGTTTTCTGCAACACTGACTATGAAACTATGAGTCAGTGTTACTTTTATTCATGCACAAGGAATTCATCTGTGTGCTCTCCAGAACTGGGTGATAGTCTGAGCTCAGCGTGTTCATGGTCATGGTAACCTGATCGTAGTCCCTCCCTCCCTCCTCTTTCTCTCCCACACCCGAAAGTGTAGAATGAATACATCCCAGTTCCCTAATCAGTGGGTTGGGTCAGTGTTTATACCGTGGCCTCAATAAATACCACCCACGAAACAGCCGGAGAGTGGTTCCCACAGAGGTTGGCAGAAAATAATAAAATACTTAACATTCCTCCACCCTGTGTAACGGTAGTAGCTTTTAGTGCAGAGCTGGCATCACTGGAGGGAAAAACAACTTTCAGTCCCTGAATGCACCAACCTGCGTGAAACAATGACCATTGAACTGTCCTGTAGATTTTCCAGCACTTTTAAGATCTACCACTGAAATCTCTCCTTGCGTGACTGCAATGTTCAAACAAAGCGCTGCTTGAAATCTTTGGCTGGCACAATGTGTTTCCGTATTTTCCGAACCTGCGGTGGATAGGAATGAATGAAGCTCAGTTTTTTTTTTTATTGTGGTCCCTTTACTGTTTGTTTTTTCCAGAAATGGCTATTTGTTTCATTTGAACAGGGGGACTCCTGAGGGCAACGAGGGTGTCTCTGTAGATAAGAGAAACTGACTCTGTTGCTATTCACTTGAGTGATAACCTCAAGGCCGTATGACACAGCCTGCATGGTCACTGGATAATTTGCTGTTGTCAAAACACCACCACCATACACAAGGTTACGTACTTACAGACACTTACAGTAGATTACAGTGCATTTTGAATGTTTCTGATGGACTGACATTGCCAATTTCCACTTTTTATGAAAATGTTTTTTAATTTGTTTGGATTTTATAATTGTTTCATTGTATTTTTGTATTTATTTAAAGCCACTATGTGTATGAAAATTAGATTTTTTTTTTATGGTCTACTATGTGTAATGATGATTTGCTGTCTTCCTGGTGTGTAAGCATGTTAATGTACATGTGTATCCTGTGTTCTTGGAACAATGCTAGGTGGACTGGAAACCTGACCCATTGTGGCAGGGTCTTCTGGGTTGTTGGGGACTCCACTCCACTTTTTTCTTATCTCTTACTTTTTACATGATTAACCAAAAAGTCTACAGCCATGCTAGCCGCTCTGTGAGCTATACTCAGGCACAGTGGTGCTTTTAGCTAAATACTAATGTTAGCATGTTAACAGGCTTACAGTGACAACGCTAACATGCTGATGGTTACCATGTTCACCATGTTAGTTTAGCATGTTAGCATGCTAACATTTGCTAATTAGCATTAAACAAAGTACAGCTGAGGCTGATGGGAATGTCAATCATTTTGCAGTTATTTAAAAATATCATTGGATCACCAAAATGATTACAATTCATCCTCAGGGGTCCATGAATGTCTGTACCAGATTTCATGGTAATCCAGCAAATACTTGTTGAGACAGTTCACTTAAAACCACAAATGTCAACCTCCACAGTGGCACTATAGGAAAGGTCAGGGGGTCACCAAAGTCAGTAGGATACATCTTCTGGGAACCATGAATGTCTGTACAAAATTGTATAGCAATCAATCCAATAGATGTTGAGATATTTTAGTCTCGACCAACGTGGTGGACTGGCTGACATTGGCATCTATATTTTTCATTATTATCATATTATTTTTTATGCTGGAAAAAAGTCACTATGTGTGTAATTTGAAAATGACTGCCTTTGGCAGTAAGTTTGGCAGTATTTGGTAGTATCAGACAGCAATTCACCTCAATACCCTCACCTTGTCTCCCCATAAATCTGACTCAGGGACACTGGAAATGGGCAGAAAACAACATACAGACTGAACACATTTTCACCAGGATTGTTTTATTTATTTTTTTATTGTTTTATATTTTATTATTTAACTTATGCCATCACATTTTTTTGAAAAATACTGTAAACACATTTAAAAAATCAACATAGTCACTTTAAGAGCATCAGAACAAAGTATTGTGATGAATTGTTATGGTCTGTTTTTAATTATGTTGGAACTACGGGTGGAAATTGGCTGTGGAGCTAACCTCAGCATATTTAAATTGATGTATTCAAAAGGTCAGTGTTGATTAACATGGGATTAATATGTACTGTCCCCTATTAATAAAGAAATAAACACAAACTAATAATGAAATTCTACAGATAGATAGATACATTTTATTGCAGGGTTTACATTGTGTTTGAGTGCAGCGGTGATCAGGGAAGAACCTCCATCATACTGGAGGTGGACAGTATTGATTTCCACCCCAATATATCAGCAAACTGATATATCGGTCTGTTCTGAATGCAAGCGCACAAACCAATTCACAAACCTCCATCACCAAACGTCGCAAGAGCGCCCTGACTGATTGCTGCGTCCCATGTATGTCCGGCTCAGAAACACAGTTAAAAACACACACATACACACACTCACGGGGGCCCACTCTTCATCCTCAAGGTCAAGAGCTGCTGGGAGGCAGGGGCTCCTCATTGACGGCCTGATGGAGCTGACACCGCGCGACCCATTGTACACACATGTTGATCTGTCCCCAGACGTGGCCTGACAGCGGCACATAAGGCCATCGTCGCACTAAACCGTCAATGCATTTCAATGAGAGGATCTCACCGTCCACGTTTGGGGGGTTGTAACAAAGCTAAATACATTTGCAGGCTGGACAAGCCTCAGCCCTGTGGAGTATGTAATCCAAAACCAGGCCAATGATTATCTCCCCTCCCCGCAAGCACTGACTCAATTCTGATTTATGATTCGAATGAATATCGATTTTCCAGGAGCTCTCTCCCCCCCCCCTCCCCTTCCATTTCTCCTTTTAACAAAAGAGTGAATGATGTATGTGTATTGATTTCCAATCAATTATTTTTATTCTCATTTTATTTAAGCTTGGACAAATTTTCAGTGGCCCCCGCAGAGAGCAATGCATCTCTATCAATAGCGCTGTACCTCATTACTAACTGGCCTTGTGATAGTAAGCAGGGAAATAATGAGGGGACGTTTATTTCTCAGTCCGTCATGTCTGCTTCAACATTGTTGGGCCATACATTTGTCTCTGCTTCATTTCTGTGACACTGACAGACAAATGAAGTAAATGAACATGTTAACTCATTTCTTATGTACCATAGTTTGCCCTAATTAAGATCTTCCTATTTTTCTACATTTTTTCTGTATGTATATGATCAAAGATTGGCACACTTAAATAGTCATTCCTTTTTCACAAATTCACTATTTTTAACATGTTCAGTTCAGTGTTCTTGTCACTTTGGCCTGTGAAAACCGTGCATAATGTCTTTTTTTGGCTCTAGTGGAGTTTCTTAAGTTTTAAAAAATAACCATGATGATGACATCAGGGACATCTCAGCTTTGGCTTGAGGCTTACAATTTTCAACAGAGCCTCTGCATTACAAACTGGAGGTGTGGCGTTTGAAAGAATTTGGCAATTACGACGCAGGGAGGGCTCAATGAGAGTTGCATTATGGGAAATGTAGGATCCAGTGTTTTCGGAGCATGACCCATAGTAGGGATTGAAAGTCAGGCTATCTCGGCATCTGCTGCTTCGATTTTGACCCCTTTTTGTTTTTTTTAAATCTGCCTCTCTCAAGAACCCCAATGTTATGGAAGTGAAATACTAAATTGCTGGAGTGCCCCTTTAAGACTCCAACTGAACGTTTGTGTCCAACTGGTTCCCTTCACATAACATCCTACATCCTAGTATCCTCTGTGTTCCTGGGACAATGCTTAGGTGGACTGGAAAATTGTGGCAGGGTCTTCTGGGTTGTTGGGAACTCCACTCTAATTCGTTATGTCTGTTTTATTCAAAATAGTTGCCAATTAATTTTCTGACAATCGTCTAATTGATTAGTCAGCTACTCATTTCAGTTGTAGTTCCTGCATAATGTCCATAGAGGATGATGAACAAAACACTGGGGAGCAGCCATAGTCTATTTCCCTATACACATTATGGAAAACCATACAAGAGTAGGTTATCGAGTGCACCCAGGTTGCCCAGAAAAACCCCTTTAGAACAACTCACTAATTGGGTTGACAGTGATGCATTAAAATGGGTCATCCTGTAATTGCTCTTTCCTGTGGCTACTGGCCGGGCCGGGATTACATAACAATGATAAAGCTGCGGACCCGGCCTTCCCGAGATAAAAAGCTGCCACGCATGGACCCCATGCATTCTCTAAATGCTTCATCTAACAGGCCTTCTGAAGGAAGTGATAACTGCAGCGCTGCTCCACTAATGCTCCAGCAGGACCTGACAGTGTACTCTGTTATTCATCAAGCACATACAGTGTAAGCCTTGGCAATTTTTGGAGATGCATGGATGATGAGTGGGCATGTTATTGTGCAACAAAAGCCGGCGACAAAATAAGTTTTAGCAGCTCTTGTAAATGTACATGGATTCAGTGAGTTCTTACTCTTCAAAGCAAAGTGTCCACTGAGTCCTAGAGGGACATAATGAATAGTCCCATTAGTAACATAAAAGCAAAGTGGAATTCCTTCGGAGGGCTACTGAGGCCAGCTCCAGGCCTTCACAAGGCATCCCATCGCCATATGACTAAATCAGATGCTATGGGTGACAAACACAGCCTTGCAGCTGAGAGCGGCACAAAGGACACTCAGTTGTCTACTCCGAAAACGCTGCCGCTTGGAAGACAATGCGGCTCCTGTGCGGAAATGTTGTTTATCTCATCAGGCGACGGTGCGAGCGGGGTCGTGGGTGCGCGATGTAATGCTGTGAACTTATGCAATACCTGCAGGAAGAGATGCCTCTGTGGCACGCGAGCACTACTGCAAAGAGGAAGCGATAAGAATAAGTCAGGATGACGTAGTGCCCTTTGCCCAAATATGTGATGGAATGCTACTGGAATGAAGAGTCATTCATGAGGCAATACAGCTGGGTATCACCAGACAGTAGTGGACTTATAGGAGTTATCGTTCAGCTGTAGTGTCAATTTTTCTGTTTTTACTTTGATAAATGTCAAGTATGTAATGTAAGAGTCTAAATTTGGGTTTTAACTTGCATTTAACCTCTAAGATTAGACTCAAATTCCAAGTTCAACAACTCTAAACACAAAGATTCATTAACTTTATGCATTTTGATTTCCTAATGCAGTGGTTCCAAACTTCTGGGAAACCAGACCCCCCCCCCCCAAAAAAAAAAAACTTTTAGATTTAAAAAATATATACATTTTGTTACAAAAACTTATGGTTTACTTTTTGACTTTTCTCTATTTTTTTAAACAGTGGGCACATTCACCTCTGTAAGCCTCTAAAAATACAAACTAAATGTGAAGAAAAGAATGCAAACCACTCATAATTTCTTTTTCTACCAATACAAAAACCTGCTGGTAATCTGTTATAACCTTAATTATGAAAGTCAAATCTATTATGTATAACACATGCATTTTAGCTATAACACCGCCTGATCAGTATCTATATAGTATCATGAGAATTGCAGCTTTCAAACAAACACGTGGATTGGTTATTCTGGTCTGAAATGTTTTTGGGGAATAATTGGGTGTTAAAAGTATACAGGGTTTTTTCCATGTATCAATAACTAAACTGGGGTAAAACAAATGTTTTAACTTTGGGGAGCTACTTTTGAATATTAATTCTGCTACATGCTCTTTTAAGTGCAAATTAGGTTGGGGGAAAAAAAAGTTTTTTAACTAATGACATGCTGCACTTGTCAAACCTCTGTGCAACTTTGATCTTGTACTTTTCAGCCTTTCTGTGCTGAAGCAGAAGTCTGTAGTCTGTATTAATTCAGTCAGAGAGAAGTGAGGACTAATGTTTCCTCTAAACTCATATGTGCGCTTATAACGCAATAATATCCTGCCATCCATTAGTTACTGTGTCCCAAGACATGTATTCTCTTTTAGTGGCTGATGTCAACACATGCACTTCACCACAGTTACAGATTTGGTGAACTGTGTTGCAAGTGCTACTTGTGACAAAGTTACACACACGCGCACACAGAGAGAGAGAGAGAGAGAGAGAGATGTTTTCCACTGAAGAGGAATGAAACTGTTTCGGCTCACATGCGCTGTCTGTGGTGAAACACGTCGCCGACTGAAAAGACTACGGGGAGAGAGAGAACATCACCCGGTTATATACATGCCTATAAATAACCAGCCAATCAGCGGCGAGCCACTGAGAGTTAAACGCGCCAATTAAAACGGAGAAGGAACCGAATTAAGTCAGAGGCCGGCCGCGATTGGCCGGCTGTGATATCATTTGCAATCCCTTACGCTGCTCGCCGCTGATTGGCTGATACCCTGCAGGCGTAATCCTGCCGTAAGGATAGGAGGCTGGGGAGGGGGGCGGGCGTTGAGGTTTGAATAGGGAAGTTTGCAGAGCGCAGTTGTTCCCCATCCAGTCCGGCGCAGTGTTTGCAAACACCTTGAACGCGAGCGAGAGAAGAAGGGGGGCACTGACGGACGGACGCTCTGTCTGCCACCACTGCTGAAATCAAGCGCAGGGGATCGCTCTTACTCCTTTTCACTGGCTGTTTTTCTACCTGAGAAAAATCTTTAAGTGCAGCTAAATAGGCTTTTTCTTTTTTTTTAAACACGCTCGGGAAAAAATGGATGTTCTACCCATGTGCAGCATCTTTCAAGAACTTCAAATAGTTCACGACACGGGCTATTTCTCCGCCTTACCGTCACTGGAGGAGTACTGGCAGCAGGTGAATATATCTACTATCAGCTATTTTTTTCTTTTTAAAGTGAGTGTTTGAGCGTGTGTGGCAAAGCGGAACTGAGCAGCGCAGTATCACGCTTCTTTTGCTTTAATAGATCACATCGGCGCGCTCGAGAAGTTATAAAAAATCCCATCATGACGGTTGTTAACAACACAGATGCCCGGTGCCCGCCCATCCATTCACCTGACGTGCTATTGCATGTTCAGTTTCGTTATGAAGTTTTTTTGGCAGGCTGAAGTGGATCAGTGTGTCAGTCCGACAGCTGGAGCCGATGCTCTGCTGCGCCAAGATGAATGGGGACAGAGTAACTCCAGCACCAGCAGCAGCTCTGCTATATGAGCATGACTTCTTTTAACGGATGCTTTTAGGGCACGAGAGCTGCTGGTTTCACACGAGTGTCCTAGCCGGTGTAGGAGGAAGTAGAATTTGAAGTCAGCCTGCAGTTAATTCAAAATCAGATGTAGTGTGTTGGCTCAGCTCTGTACATCATAAGGAAATATATTATTATGTAATGTTTTTTTCCCCTTTATAAGAGGATTATGGTCTGTTTTGGCACTCTTACAAAACCTACATTATGAACTTTAAATGTGATACAATATTACAACAAGATTTTAACAATATCCTCACCCCCTTTCTACCCCATAACATTCATTTTCCTTAAAAAAACATTTGCATCATCGTTTACGATTTGAATGGGCTCCACAACATGACACTATCAAATGTCAGCCATGGCCAATTCCTGTGGCACATGAGTAGACACTAGCACAGCTGGGAAACATTGTGTAAAGGCTGCAGAAGCCTAGGGGAAATATTTATTCTACATCTGCCTTGTCGAAGCTGCTGTCTCCGAGCACCTTCTAATGAGTGGCCCTTTGCTTTTCAACTTTAATGGCCCCTGAAGTCAGCCGTGAGCCGGTGTATCTTTTTACGGCCGAGGCTTGAGTGGCTGACAACTGAGGAAGGATGTGATTGCATGTCAGAGGTACGCATGAGGAAAAGCAGCTGAATGGCTCATGTTGGGGGGGGGAGTTGAGCAGCTTCCTTAAAAGGACTCTAAATTTGTTCAGTGAGTCATTCGAGTGCTGAAATGACAATGCACGTTTAGCATTTGGCTGCACTCAGGTGCAGGAGAGCTGGGAGTCTGGGGGGGATGACAGTTCAAAGCCTGAGCAAATCATGTATTAGCTCATGAGGTGGCTGGTGCATGTTATGACGTTGGCCATGGGGCTTGAGTTTAGCCAAGTAAACCCATAATCGGCGAAATGCAAATGCAGAGAGGTTTTGTAGCTAAGTCTAATAGGGCTGCCACTAACTATACCTTCATTATCAATTAATCAGCTGATTATTTTCATTTTAGTTCATGAAACATCAAAAAATAGTGAAAAACGCTCCATCACAACTTCCCAGAGCCCAAGGTGATGTACTTACATTGCTTGTTTTGTCCAACCAACAGTCCAAAACCCCCCCCAAATTACCATATTATATATTTACCATCATATATGATGATACAAGCAAGCAGCAAGTCCTCATATTTGAAGTTTGAACCTGCAAATATTTGCCATTTTTGCTTGAAAAATGACTCAGACCTAATCATTACCATTATGAGCCTGATATGTGCCATAAAGATAAGTGCAGGAATAGCTACAACTTCCTGGTTAATGCTTCCTGCTGTAAGCATTTAACAAATATTACACCACATAAGGCATTTTGGGGTATGTGCACATGCATCATTTAAAAGGATTCCCCACACAGAAGCATTTTGCTGGTGTGAATGAACCTATTCTCTTCATGGGGGCTGTAATTCATTCATTCTCACTGTCTTTTCTCCTTGGACCAGACATGCTTGGAGTTGGAGCGCTACCTTCAGAGCGAGCCTTACGTCTCCACATCCGACCTCAAGTTCGACGGCCAGGAGGACCTCTGGAGCAAGTTGATCTTGGCCTGCGGGGACAAGGCCAAGGCTGAGTCCGACCCAAAGCTCCCCCCGGCCCACGACGAGGACAATCAGGACAGCCAAATCTTGGACACCAACAGTGTGAATTCTGACGCCAGCAGCGAAGCTTCAGATAGTTCTGAGGAGCTCTCGCCCACACACAGCTTTACCTCCAACCCTCTGGGCTCCGTCTTGGTTGGCTCCGGACCTTTTAGCCCCTCCGTCATTAGCACTCCCCCGTCTTCTCCGGAGGCCAACTCGGAGCCCGGCGCCGTGACGAACGGCTGGGTCGCCACGCACACCGAGTTGCACTTGCCGGTCAAAATCAGGAGCAGCGGGGTGGCAAAGAGTACAGAAAAGACGGGACTTCTCTGCGGGGACGCGTCTCCGGACGGCAGGAGGCGAGTACACAGGTGTCACTTCAACGGGTGTCGCAAGGTTTACACGAAGAGCTCCCACCTAAAAGCACACCAGCGCACTCATACAGGTGAGTTTTAAACACCAGTCAGAGACAAGGCTGCCTATATTATGACCACGTGTGATGTGTGTAAACACAAGGCTTAAGAGAGACGGTGAGGGTCCTCTCTGCTGTTTTCAAGCAATTCATTCATAGAGTTAAAAACTCAGTTTTTATTGAGTGAATGGCGGAAGTGCCATTAATTCAGTCTTCCACCTTAATGGCATTGTCCATCCATTGTGTAATGTAATTAAAGGTCCACATTGCATGATGTCCTCAGCTGGAGCGCTGTGAGTATTAGCTCTGCATGGCTGGATACCTAAACTATGACCTAATCTATCTGGAATGTGACTGACTGAGCCAGTGAGTGAGTGAGCGAGAGAGAGAGCGAGGGAGGGGGGGGGCATGGGGGGAGGGGTTGCACATGGGAGATAAAAGGACTTCAAAACAGATTGAGTTTCACCATGGGAAAGGGGTGAAAGGGCGGGGAGCCAGGGGGCACCGCGTTGAATGGTCATTTGAGCCTTTCTTATTTTTGATTAGCAGCGTGAAATTGCACGTGTGGCTTTTTTTTTTTCACTTTATACATATTTGCACATATTCCGCTGCACAGCATCGCTCTTAGCATTCTCAGCATATTTCAGGTTGCACAAAAACACAGCCAGTTCAGTGTAATCCAGGTCTCGAATGCCTTGTCGGCATCTGTGTCATCTGGCCTGGCCCCCGGGGGTGATTGATCTGAATGTTATTTAAATGACAACAGCGCACCAGACCCGGACCAATCATCGCCTGAGCATGGAAAAACACAGCGCATTCCTTTCGTGTTTGAGCTTAGCTAATCGTCTCCTTGTCTGTCCTGCAGGTGAGAAACCCTACAGGTGTTCATGGGAGGGCTGCGAGTGGCGTTTTGCACGAAGCGACGAGTTGACCAGACACTTCAGGAAGCACACTGGGGCAAAGCCATTTAAATGCAGTCACTGTGACAGGTAAGCCCAGCCATTTATCAGCAAATAACGTCACCGGGCTTTTGATAAGCCTCTGTCCCTTTCATGCAGGGCTGAAGCATGCACACTCATGACGTGCATTTTTGTTGATGTGATCTACTTTTCTTGCATCGTCCAGATAACAATGCAGGTCTTTAAAGATTGGAAGCACTGATGCATTTTTATTCAGGTAGCTAAAAAGTAGAGCTAGACCGATATATCGGCTTATTGCACATATAATGCATCGGTGTAAATGTTGGTAAGTCACAAGAAAGTGCAGTGCAGAAATGCCAAACGGGGTTTGAGGTCTGTCCCCTTTACGTAGTTTGTAAGTTGATTTTTACACTGTAAAAAAGGTCCCACATAGAATCACAGTTTAAAAAATGTAAAAAATCTAAGGGATCTGTATCCAGAATGTTTGTTAATGTTATGTGTCTATGTAAAAAAGCCGATATATTTTGTATGTTTGTATTTTTTGAATGTCATCATTTAATATCAGTATCGGCCTCAAAAATCCAGTATCTGTCGGTTATGCTAAAATTTAATCAGGAGGAGGTCAGTCAGCCTCTTCTCAGTAGGAATTTGTTGGTTCTGTTATTACTTGACATGAAATTACAAAGCATGTGATCTATCAAGGCATTAATATTTAAAATCACTGTAGCACAAAGCTTCCTGCAAAGCGTGTCTCATTCACCAACAGTCCACTTTCGCATTGTTATTGACTCCCTTTCCCCCCTCCCCTGTGTCCCCAGATGTTTCTCCAGGTCTGACCATCTGGCTCTTCACATGAAGAGGCACATCTAGAGCAGGGCAAGCACCAACCAAGCAACGCAGCGAACGGGGAAAGTTTTAAAAAGGAAGAAAAAAAAACAAATGCCGTCTCCCGACCAGTCTCTTGGTTGAACTGTCCCAGAGCAGAGCGGCGGGAGTGTGTTCCAGCCAAAGCATGCCATTTTGCACCATACTGAAACCCAGTGCCTCCGGGACCTCTCTTTTGTGAGAAAGGCGCTCTGAAGGTTGTCTGTTGCAGCAAGAGGACAAAATCATGGATGGGGAAGAAATCGTTTTGATTGAGAAGGACTTACAACACACATAAAAAAAATTTTAAAAAAGACACAAAAAAAAAGATAAAAGACACACAAACAAAAAGAGTGAATGATTTGTATGTATGGTGCATGATGTTTTGGGGACATCTCCCGGACAGCAGATACACTGGTACTTTACAAAACTGTCTGAGGTAAGCATGTGTGCACTGTGAATGTCTGAGATTGGCTGACTGGCCCCCAGGAAGGAGAGAAGAAGAGAAGAGTTTTCTTTGGGAGGAGAGATGGATTGATTGATGGATGGTGCGGGGCTGGTACCAATGTTGCTGTGGACTGAATGGGTTTCTGGGGGGGGGGGCATTCCATTTGTGTTCCCCCCGGTGGCAGTGTTAGGATGGGGCAGGATGACGGTTCCTGCCTGTCTGTCTGGCACCCAGACTTAGGGGGGGTTGGGTTCTCCGACGCTTTTGAGGCCTTGGGTTTGACCAGAGAGAGAAGGTGGACGTGTCCCCCTTCTGGTCAGTGACCCAGGGACCAAAACTCCCCCCTGGTCACTGTATGACAGGAGCTTTTTTTTGGTGTTTTTGGTGCAGCTACTAAATGTGCAATGTGTTATGTAGCCTGGTTTATTATTTTTTTACAAGCTACAAAGCTCATTTGTAGTCCAATTGTATAAGCTGTGTGCTTAGAGGTATAACACAACTATCCTATAACTTCAGTATCATAGACAGGTGTTGCATGGTTCTAGGGTTTGTTCATTTCATGTTTCCACTGTAATCAGGACTGCAAATAGTTTCAATAAAAGTGCAGCTAAAGTGCGAACGGTTAAATGTTACAATATTGTACATAAAGCCTTGATGATTTCCTCTTTTCGGTTTTACAACTTCATCCGTTTCCTTCATTCTGGTTTTTCCATCTGGCTGGAGATTTCACCACTGCTTACTAATTTTCTCATTCATCCTATGCCTTGAGGAGTACTTTTGATTTTTGTACTTTCTTTTCTATCTAATGATGCACTGTTGACCTTAATGGTGCCTTATGCAAGTGACTCAGCCCTGTGGCGGCAGCGGCGGTTTTGCTCCCTCGGGGAAGTCACATTTGTTGTATGGGTGATTTTTGACGAGCGCGATCAAGGCTCAATTACAAATGAACTTGCACGAACCTCCTTTGTGTTTAATGGCCGCGTCTATTCCGATGGTTGTTTGTGTCGTTAAAATGTAAAAGTTCCAAAAAGTACCTTTTTTGTTTGTTTTGTTTTTGAATCAGAGCATCAGTTCAGTTGATGTATATCACATTCAATTAAGTCAGAACATGTAAACAAGACAAAAGCTGTATGTTTAGAGCACTTAAATTCATTTATTAAAGATGTTAACTACTGTGTAGTATGTACTCAAGTCCATCACACACAGCTCTAAGGTACAAAACAACCAGACTAGGTAAAGAAAAATGGGGTTTTATGTAGTTCAGACAGTGCTGCTCCTTTTCCCTGCATCCCTCCCCACCATCACCAACACCATCCTCTCCTCCCTGTCCCCCTCTGTCCCTCCATCCCTGCAAGTGGGACTGGAAGAAAAAAAGCTAAAGATTTATTGTAATTAACAGGCTGCAGTCGGACAGGCCTCGCCTTGTACTGCCTCTCAGTAATGAATTGCTAAAGGCTTTGTTGGCATGGAATCTGTCACAGACTGCTGACTGTGTAGGTTGGTTATTGACCTGTCTGGGAGGAGCGTTGTTTTAGCCAAGCTGCAACAGTATTATGAAAACCACTGGAGGGGGCGGGGGGGGCTCTCGGGAGGAGATACAGATCAAGAATTGACGGTGCACATGGAAATTTGTCAAAAAAGAAAAAATCAACCCATGACAGTATCTGCCTCAAAGGAGAATCTGTTTGTTAGATTTTTATTGGAGGTGCAGAGAGATAGATACTTGACAAAAGGTGGAGATCATGATAATTATAGGGATCATACTTGGTACTGTTTCAGGATCATCTGTGCCGCCCACTCCAGATTGGCGACCTTGCTGTAGGAATTCGATGTTGCAGCAAGTTGCGCCGTGGCATGCTCTGACTTTATGGCAAGCCCTTTTAACATTTAATCAGTAGGGCTGACTAGTAGCGATTTAGTTTTCACTAGTGGAAATTACATTTCGATGTCGAAATGTTAATTTAAGATATCTGTAAAACAATTTTGACATGACAAATATGTTTTCACATGTAGAAATTACATTTTGACTAGTCAACACTGATTTACAGATATCTTTAATTTAATTATAGATATCAGTAATTCTTTTGTCACTAGTAAAAATAAGAATTACAGATATCTACAATTTAATTTTGACATGTCGAAAAAGGATTGTGACTAGTGGAAATGTAATTTCCCATTTCAGATATCTACAGTTGTATTTCTGATATGTCCGACATCATCAAACCATTTCGGATATGTGGGCGTCATATCATCAAGTACCACAAAGCTATTGGTCGACTTTTAAATAGGCTATGTCTACCTCATGAATGTTCAACAAATGCTAATGCTTTGTGAAAACGCGCGTTATTTTCCGTTACTACTCTACTGCTCCACAGTCCATTCCAGTAAATGGCAGTAATGCACCTATAAATTGGTTTACCAACCGCCATTTAAACTTCAAAATTATGTCAAATGCAGTAACTGCCGTCTCCGTATTAATAATTCCTTCTCTCTCCATTTTCACTCGTCACCGCCAAATTAGCTTGGTGAGACGATTTCTCTTTCCTAGGATGGCGAACTCATGACCCGCCCTACTCTGCCTCTGATTGGCCAGTACTCGTTGCAGGTAAGCCAATCAGAGGCAGAGTAGGGCGGATCATTCGCCCAAATTACCATATGCATTAAGGATATGTGTGTATGTCATTGAAGATATCTACAATGACATTTTGACTAGTGGAAATTCCTTTTTTGATATCTGAAATTCAATTCTGACTAGTTATAAAAGACATTGTAGATATCTTAAATATATTTGTTACTAGTAAGAATATAATTTTCACATGTTACAATTGTATTTCAGATATCTCAAATGCAATTCTAGATATCTGAAATTACATTCTTACTAGTTACAATTCCAAGCCAACATATCAATAATTTAATTTTGACTAGTCAGAATTGAATTTTAGATATCTACAATTCCATTAATGATATCTGTAATGTAAGAACAATTGTAGATATCTATAATGAACATTGCCACTAGTAAGAATTGAATTGTTGATATCAACAATTGACATTTCCACTAGTGAGAACTGAATTGTTGATCATTAATTAGAATTACAACTAGTCAAAATGACATTGTGGATATGTCGACTTGGAATTATAACATGTCAAAATTGAATTATAGATATCTGTAATTGAGTTTGAATAGAAGTCAATGGTAAAAGTTGACTAGTTGTAATTAAGTTACTGATATCTACAATTAACATTTCCACTAGTAAGAAATGAATGGTTGATATCAAAAATGTACATTTTGACTAGTGTGAAATGAATTGTAGATATCTTTAATTAAAATTGTTACGTGTCAAAATTACATTATGGATATGTTGGCTTGCAATTCTAACTAGTCAAAAAGCAATTGTTGATATCTACAATTGATATTACCGCTACTGATTAAATGTTAAAAGGGCTTGCCATACCGACTTATGGATTTCAGATCAGCGGGTGAAGGAGACAGGATGAGTACAAACTTGAAACTTGCTTGCTGCAATAGATTTTTTGGGGGAGTGCTGGCGGTGCCTTTCGAGGGCAAAGGGAAAGGAACATCCATTCTGTGAAAACGGCAGCCGATGCTGTTCGAGTGGTAATTGAGCCTTGATTAAGCCTCATGTTTGCTTGCATCTTTTACACATCATCATCATCTTTCATCCCACTACCCCAAACTCTTCTGTCACACACACACACACACACACACACAGCTCTTTGTTCTCAACTGAATCTTTGTATAAAAAGAAAAAAAAAACAACTTTTGTAAAATTGTTATGTTTATGCTTTATGACATTTTTATTTGAAATTGTTTTGCAAAATTGTTATATTTCTGTATGAATGTATTTTTTATTGGAATAATAAGAAATTCTTATCTGACTTTGGCTTGATTCCTTTGTCTCATTTGTTGATTCTCCTCAGTTGTAGCTTCATTATTGTGAAAGCTTTTTTTTTTTTTTTTTTTATTGCCCCGTGGGAGGTTTGCAGCTTGTTGAGGATGAATGGCTGCATTTCAACTGCATGCTGGCCCTTCAGTAATATGGACAAAATCCGATTAGGGTCAGGGTGTGAGCACCAGGGGTACACATCTAACATTTCGAATTTGTCACATAAAAAATGTATTAGAAACACGAATGTTTTCCAAACACTTTGGAAATTCTTTGTTAAACGGTCGTACCTGCTGCTGCTGCTGCTAGAAGCTCTAAATGGCCTCACCTCTTCCTGTCTTGTAAATACCAGCGTGAAAATATCTCTCTCTCGAATGAGCAAATTATATCTTTGGAGGAACTGGCTGCTAAACACAGGAACCTGACGCACCTCGCTCCCAGTTGCAAACACTCAGCTTTTGCTCTTTTTTCCTCCCCCTCCAAACACCCCCTAGAAAAGTTTCTGTAAAATCTCACTGCAGCAGCTTCAATTCTAAGAGTGCTCACTCCTTAGAGCTAGCTAGCGCTCATCAAAGCAGTATAAATAATTTATCTCCATCTTTTACAGCCCGTGGCATTTAATTAGAGAGCCGCTTTTACACATTTGTTAGATAATTACTCTACTTGACACAGATAATGATACAAAACAGCAGTGGATAAACCAAAGAGCATGGTTTAAGTTACAAACTAACAAGAAAATAAGATTTTAAAAAAACGACAGCCTCCTTCTTCTTCTCTGCTCCCCTGCTTGTGGTGATGACCTAGAATGGGCAGGCAACTTATTAGGTCCTCTGATGTCCAGTAAAAGCTCTGTGGTTTATAAATCAAGCTTTGCCCGCAGTTGGTAATTAAGCTAGCTTTGGGGAACCTCCCAGCTTCGGAGTGGCAAAGAGTGTTGTTTTTGCCTCAAATGCTGCAGCTCCTTGATCTCTCAAAACTGCTGCCCCGCTTGATTTGTCAACTTCAAATCTACCTGCGATGCATAATGCATGGCTAAAGAGCAAAGCAAAGCCAGCAAAGAAGCGTTCAGAGTCCGAACTACTCGCTTGATCTGCACATAGGCTCAGATTCTTGTTTTTAACCTCTTAAAGGAGTCAGGCACATGTTGCATTTCATTTCCCAAGCAGCTGACTCACATCCTCGTGATATAAGCAGAACATCCTCTTGTGAAGTGGACCATCATGGATAAAGTTTCTCGTAAATGTGGCACTGAGATCGCATATTTCCTTTGATGTATCTAGACTGCACACCCTCCATATGCTTTCCCACATTGATATGGTAACAGTCTAAAACCCAAAGGATTATAGGAAACAATGAATTACTTTTAGATGTCACACATCTTATCTTAATGTCTCAGGGGAGTGCATAAGATCTAGGGTTGTGTCCCATGACAATGTAATGGTTTGGAAAGGTTTTGTCAAGAGTGCATGTACTTCAAGTACTGCATTTAAGTACAATTTAGAGGTGCTTGTACTTTGCTAGTATTTTGATTCTCTGCTACTTTATACTTCATCTCCACTACATTTTAGAGGGAAATGTACTGTTTACTCCACTACATGTATTCAACAGCTAATATTTATATTTCAGATCAAGATTTTACATAGAAAACAAGAAATATATAATAAGCTTATAAAGTACCAAAGAGAGATTCCCACTCTAAACCTTCATGGTTTCATTTACATAACTGTTTGAGACCCACAGAGGTAAAGTTATCCACTATTTCAGGAAAAAAAGCAAAGGTTAGAAAAAAGTCCTTACAAATGAATACAGATTTGTGTAGCAGTTTCTTCCTTCCTCCCATTAATCATCTCATGAGCCCCCAGATTTATCTTGTGACCCTTTGGAGCAGCCTGACCCCTAGCTTGGAAACCACTGGACTAAAATACTGAACTGTATAAGTAGTTAAAACTACCTACAGTTCCACCAGCTACAACAATAAAATGCTATTTACGCACTGATGCATCAGTATTAATCTAATAATGTCATATATAATAATATATTAGTCACAGGCCATTTTTGCTGCAGAACAAGTACTTCTTGATACTTTACATACATTTTTGTTACAAGTCTGTACTTGTTCTTACTTAGTTATAAGATTTTCATGAAATCAAACCCCATTTTTGATACTATTTATGGTAAGCATTTTTTCTGCAGTAGCCATGCAATGCATTTACATTCAGTAATTACCTCTCTGTAAAGTAGTTTTTATTGGTAGTGGCAGGGTATTACAGGAAATGATGCATGCATGTAGATCTGTTTTCATCTCACACACTCACTTTGGAGGGGTTGGGAACCACTGGACTAAACTACCTACTTATATACAGAGTAGTTCACACTAGCTCCACCTCGACTAGCTACAACAGTAAAATGCTACGTAAACATTGATGCATCAGTATTAACGATCTAGTAATGTCATATATAATATAATATATATTTAATTGCTACTTTTACTTAAGTAAAAGATCTGAGTACTTCTTCCACTGCTGACAGCAAGGCTGAGTTAACTACCAGGCAACTGCCCCAGTCTGGGTCCCAGACTCCGAAGGGCTTCAAAGGCTTGTGGTAATTTGATTAAATGCAAATTTGTCAGGAAAATGCACCAACTAATATCAACTGAAATGATAAGAGGCCGCAAGAGATCCCATACTTGTTTGCTACTAATCTCAACACCGGTATTACCACTATTCTTTACACAAATTGAGAAATAATTCACGTATTTACAGTATAGTGTACTTTAAAGGCATATCTATTTTCATGTGATGTACTCTGGTAACGCTGAAGAAGAATGAACATGTTACTCATAATCATTTCAAAGCTGCCCTGTGTCCACGTCAGTTGTATCAGTGAATCTCAATGAGATGTGACTATCTCTCGCTACATAATTGCAAAGGGATTACTATTTTATCATTCCCTTTCAAGCAGAAGGCCTTCCAATTGTGGATGGTAAAATAAATCATTATCCAAAATTGCTGTGAAATAACAGACGTGCTGCAGGAGTGAGAGATTGCCTCGCCCGAGTCTCACACACACACGCACACACGAAAATGGACTGTGATGGAGGCACACA
Organism: Macquaria ambigua; assembly: GCA_008360985.2. Classification (NCBI taxonomy): domain Eukaryota; kingdom Metazoa; phylum Chordata; class Actinopteri; order Centrarchiformes; family Percichthyidae; genus Macquaria; species Macquaria ambigua. The sequence goes on along the minus strand of VMKM01000615.1, from coordinate 64,220 downwards.
GTGAGTTAAATGAGGGGAAATAATAAGGAAAGAGGAGGTTATCAAGCTCTGAGCCTGGTTCATTCAGCCAGCCAGACTGCAAGTCATCACATATGCAGACTTTACTCTGAAAGCTCCAGCGTCAGGGCTTTCTCTCCCTCTCTCCCCCTCTCCCTCTGTTAATGGAGTCTATTAGGACTTGGCTTGTAGGGGAAATAGGACTGAAATCAGAGGTCAATGACCCTCCTTTATGTTCCCGGCTTGCCAGCACCACAACTGCAGTCGCTACCACTGTGCCATAATCACCATCATCACCATCCCCATCATCATCATCGATGCTATCTGCCTCTGCTACACTGTCATCCCCATTTCAATCATCACTGTCACGGTTATCATCAAAATCACGAGTATCATCAGTACTATTGTTATCCTCCCTTTCCTGATACTCCTCCTCCTCCTTGGATTCCCCCTTTAATAATGCATATTTCCTTAAACGAAGCCCCATAGTAAATTAGATTCTACACCTAATTACCATGTTGCAATTAGAAGAAGAAATGAAAGAGGATCTAAGAACATTGCCCACAACAAACTGTTCCAGATTAGGTGGTGTTGTTTTTTCTACTGCTCTGTTTTGTTTTGTGTTTAAGCCCCAGTATGCAAGAGCTCCATCTCTTTTTGTCTTTTAACACAGATTCATTTCTGAAACTGAAACTGTAAGAGCACCAGTTCTTTTTGGGAAATCGAGATGCAATCCTCAGAGAGAGCCCGACTAGCCGCAAAAGTAGCAACACCTCGGCGAGAGATTTGTGGGTGACACATTGTAGCAGCCAGCGGGTTACCAGAAAACCTCCGCCGGTTGATGTCACTGTGCATGACCTTGTTGCAGAACTCATGGTGAACCAGCGAACACGCCTGAGTGCTATGCAAAGTAGCCATGGTGACTTCATAAGTTCTCAGTGGAAGGAGTCTGACTAATATGCAGGCCTGCTGTAGATGCTAGTTGGTTGGGTTAAACCTCATTGAGCCTAGTTGAAGAGCCATATTTTGCCTCATTAAGTGGGTTCAAACCAGCATCAGGAATGAGTAAAACAATAATTTATTGCTACTTATATTTATACATTAACAAGAACTACTTCATTGTGGGTTAGCTAACTTTTCTTCAGAAAAACTGATTGCATGGCCGGATTACCCTGCTTGGGATTGACCACCTGTTGACTCCCTGTTTGAGGTAATTTGGTTGAACTCAAATTTAGTCACTAAACTCATGTGGAATAGGTGATTGTGTGAATGCAGAACATGTACAACGTTGATAATTAGCATCTAGGCTCCTGACCTCGTCACTCCTCACAAGGAAACTCAGCAACGCAGGGAGTGGGGAGTGATGATAACAGTTTCTCCAAGGGGAAGGCAGACTCAGAGCCAGGTCCACAGGTGGATGCTGGGGTTGAGGTGAGGCTTTTGAAATGTTATAAGAGCAGTAGTTCAAATTACAACAAACCAACTGACAATGAATATGGGGCCTTCGGGGCCCCTGAGTGTCTGGGACCCTGGGACAGTTGCCCACTTTTCCTGGTTGGTAATTCAGTTGTTGTGGTTGTTTGGGTCCGCCCACTGAGGTTTAACTTCACTAATGAGATCAGTCCTACTAACTAATTGGTGTACATAGGTTACCATGTGAATGGAGTAGGGCTGGGTGATAAAGTTGAAATCCTTATGATAATAAATAAGGATATTTCTGATATATATATATATGACAATAAAACTGATGTTCAAAGCAGTGGACTACATTCTACTGTTCTGCATTACATGATACCACACTCTTGATATGTGTGGTTTTCAGACAGACTGAAATGAAAACTGCATGAAAATAAGGACTGAACCTGGCTCAACTTTTCCTGCAACGCGATGCATTGTCATCCAGCAAGGCACTGGCCAAGCACACATTTCTGGTAGATTACTTTGTGTTTACCTTGCGATTGTCGGGATGCAAGAAATGATTGCTTGCATGATAACTTTCTAGAGTTGTAAAATCCTGCCTCTTAGTATTTCAATCCGCTGTGCCATGTGAAACAACACACCCCCATCACTGCAGACCCTTGTGCTTTTTTAACGCAGGGCTGTTTTTGGAATGAATGCCTGCTTAAACAAAAATTTCAATTAGTAATTTTGTTAGTTTTTAGTTACAGCTTACTCTGAATCATTGATTCGAACAACAGAAACAAGATCATCACAATAGAATTCTGCTGACAGTTGATAAACTATAATATTGAATCATCACCCAGCCCTAATGGAGACCTTCTGGTTAGATTATATGGATCAGTTTAAATTAATTAAAGAAAAGAGGAAAACCGTGATGCATTCAGCTGACAAATAAGCACGTACATCAGTGATAATTGTGCACTGTGTGTATGTACCCGCTTGCAAGCACTCGTGTGAGTACTGTAATGGAGAGACTCAGAGACTGAGTGACAGAAGAGTCTCTGGGTTCACACTCCAGTCCTCAGAAGATGCATCTCCAAAGCTCAAGGTAAATGAGTCCATTTGAATACAAATCCGGGTCGAACTGGGTCACAATCATAATTGTCTCTGTAATTAGATTCACTCTCCGAGTCTCTGGCTTGTGTCAGATTGGCAGACAGCGGCAGTGTACTCAGGAGGATGGACCAAAATACACTGTTAGCCTGTGGAGCCAGAGGTCGCACGGTCAAGAAGAGGTGAGGACAGGCGAGTGCACATTCCCACATAATGGTCCCTGGTGTAATGATGTTTTTGTCCCTGCCCTTTCCCACTCTCATTAAGGCATTCTTGGTAGGTCACATTGCTTTCAGAACTATAGATGCAATGCTTTGCCAGTTTATGTACACTAATGATTCCAGTTGTTATGGTACTGTCATGGCATTGGCTGTCATTCTAAACAACGTGTTGCTATGTTGCTTCATGTCGGCGTCAGCGAGTTGACCAAAATAACTGCATTGTCACTTCTTACCTCTGAAAGGCTCCGTTTTCAGCCCACTGTTTGACTCCCCGTATACAAACCACGCAGCCAATCCACAATCTCAAGTGCAGGGAGATGTCAAGCTTTATAAAAGCTGGTATGATTTGAGTGAGCAGAGACACTTATTAGTTGAAGTCAAGGTCTGAGATGCTTTGAAAAGTCCTCTTCTCTCTTCTACAGGTTAACAGTGTGCATTTGCATTAATCACCATGACAACTGCCTCCTGACTGTGTGTTATGCCTGAAAGAGAAGAAGAAAGCAAGCAGCAGAGAGATGGCGACTGCCTCATGACAAGATGTATTTTAATTTCACACTTTGTGAATATTTTCACTTTCAAAACTTACTGTTAACGCATCCCGCTTTGCTCAAATTGCAATTATTGTAGGAAAAGATGAGGTCATAGCATACAAGCTATATTCCTTTTCGTTTTTAAGACCAGATCTGTCCACTTCATCTGTGTCTTAGAAATCTATAAAATCAAGTATTATAGTTTTTCCATTCATCTATTTAAAAAAAAAAAAAAAGAAAATACATCATGTGCCGGTTGCAGAAGGCTGGAGCATAGCATGTATCGTACAAGAAGCAGGAGACAGCTTGCTAGTCTGTCACAGGGGTAATATACATATATAAAAATATTCATATGTGCAGGCAATTTAGAGTTTTAAATTCACGTTATGTGCATGTCTTTCGACTTAACAGTTTTCAGCCATACTACTAGCATGGCTCTATGGATGGCAATGTCGCTCTGTCAGTCCAACACATTGGTCCAGACTGAATTATCTCAACAACTATAGGATTGATTGCTATGAAATGTTGTAAAGACATTTATAGTTGCCAGAGGGTGAATTCTAATGACCTTGGTGATCCCCTGACTTTTCTTCTAGCGCCACCATCAGATCAACATTTTTATTTGTCCAGTACTTTGGTTTATGACTAAATACCTGCAAAACTAATGACATTCCTGAACTGTGCTTTGTGTTTAATGCTAATTGGATATTAACATGCTAAACTAAGATGTTGAAAATGGTAAACATTACACCTGCTAAACATTGGCATGTTAGCATTGTCATTGTGAGCATGTTGCCATGCTGATGTTTGCATTTAGTTCAAAGCACCACTGTGCCTATACAGTCTTGAGCTGCTAGCATGGCTGTAGACTTGTTAAACTGATAAAGCCATAATGTTCCCTGGGATCAACAGGGCAACTTACATGACAAATGGAATCAATGTGAAAAAGCCCCAACTCCGTCACTATTTGCTAAATCCCTTTTTGTTAAGAAAGGTGGACATTCTCTCACACACCGTTTTCTTTGTTTTCTTTATTATCTTTATTTAAGCTATAGTTCCAAAGCAATTGACAAAGACAAATAATTGTACTCAGCATTAGAATTAAGTTTATTTCTTAAAAATATATTAAAAAGACATGCAGTAACCAATGCCATACCCTGTCAGAGTTTGAGTCCTTTGTGGAAGCCATCTTGTGCAGGTGAGGAGGAAGCGTGTCTCAACAGAAGCTCTTTTATGTGGTGTATGAGTGGGCGGGTTCTCAGATTTGATTGGATACTGGATGTGTGATGTAATGACAGCTAATTAAGATAAATACTGAATGATGCACAAATAATCTGTTTCTTTTGGATGTGCAGTATTTATGTTAACATATTGAAGAATGAATTGAGGCCTTGTTGGTATGAGCAAGTTAAAAAGACAATGAATATTTGTTGTTAACCTTGACAACTCTCTATTTCTGCCCTGATAGGCCAGTTTGAACTGGAAAGGCGGGCTCTCAGGCTATATATGTGAGTGGAACAGGAGAAACTGGTTGGATTTTTTTTTGTGTGTGTCTTCCATACGTTTCACCATGCTACCCTGCACCTCACCTTACAAAACAATTACTCATTTACTTTCGTTACTAAGCCCAGCTCCGTCAAAGGTGCATTTAAACAGCTCCAAACCCTCCGCACACACCCCATCACATCCTCTGTATTTAATTCGTGTAGAAATAGAAAACAACAAATTAAGGTATAACAAGCAGCCAGCCACCAGTTAGGAGGTATTTACTGACCATCAACCGCTAATGTTAGTTTAGCTGCGGTGGCTAACCGCACACAGCAAGTCAAGACGAGTCCTGTCCTCAACCGAAGGCTCAACAAATGCAACTATCGCTACTGGTGGCTAGCTACCAGCTACCAGTAGGCACAACATGTAAATAAGACGTCTGTGGGGACAGGGCATTTCTCTTCTTTTGGTAGAGGCTAACTGCTTCCCCACACCCCCTGCACCAAGCTAACAGATCCCGCAGCAGTCTGTAATGTGAACGCAAAGAGAAGTTTTTGAAAATCGGTAAAACAGCAAACAAGCAGACCCCCAAGTTGTCGAAGTAAGGGAGCGTTACTAAAATTAGTAAGCTGTAATTTACTGAATTTCAAATTGTAATCCCTTACTTGTTACAGAAAAATCTAACACTGGGTATTACTGCTAACAAAGGCACACAGGTACAAGTCTTTCAATTATCATTAGCTGTACAAGAATTAACTTTGTTAAATGATTGTATTTTCTTTTCATCACAAGTATGTAAATGTAGCCATGTTAAGTCAATCATCAGGTCTTATGCGTTTGATATTTACATTTCACTTCATCATCTCTCATTAAAACCAAAGGCTACAATCGAACACTCATGCAGAATATTAATCCTCCTCTCTCTACCTCCATCTCAGGAATTAATTTTTGCAATGCACACCAGTATTCTTTGGACTAGACCCTAATTAATTTTTGGTCACGCTAATTAATTATCGACTGAAAAAGTGAAGAGCATGTAGGAAATACTGTAGCATGTGACGAGGAAGAGGGGAGATAAAAAGGTTGCTGCTGGTGATGGAGGCAGCGGGTTGATCTACATGCTAAACAGTGTGACAGTGAAGTGAATGTGGTTTGAAATAAGTGGTTATATCACATTTGGAAAGCTTAACTTTTAATGTGTGAACTGTTTATGTGTTTTTCACACTTTTAAATTGCTCACGTCATAGTGTAGCATAAAAATGCACCTTGAGTGTGTATTTTTGGCAAATGCTGTCATCAGGTCTACTGTAGGTTACACATGCAAATGGTCTTCACAGCCACATTGGGAAAAAAAATAATTTTAGAATCAGCGAACAGGGAGAAAGGCTATGCACTTTCTATTTTCAGCTGACATGTTATCTCGCATATTTCAAAGATTAATTGCAGCTCCCTGTGGAAAAAGACATCTGTCCTCCAATTATTAAAGTGATTGTTTTGTTTTGCCAGCTTATTGTCTGGGTCAAGGGGTCCTGTAGTAAAATATAAATGACTTGGGCTGTGGACGGCCCCTCTCGCATGCTGATGCATAATGCTTCTGAGACGACAGGAATGTTAAAAGGTTTCATAACCCTGGATCGACATTGAGGCTAATGGTAGCTCCTCTCTGGGAAGCGAGTAGCCTTTTAGTACTACAGTCAGCTTGGAAAAAAGCCGACACAGAGAGCAAACATGATGCCGCGGTTATGTGGAATCCTCACATCTCCACTTTTGGTGATTTTCATGCTTTCATCAGGCTGAAAACCAAAGCTGTTTATCCTTACGTCTTGACATTTTGAAGATAGGATGCTTTAAAACCACAACAATAAGCTACTTTTAAAGATGGAACTTGTTTTCTTTTTGCCACAGAAGGGTAAGTGTTAACAACTCCATGTGCAGCTCCTTTTCATTTTATGCTAACGGCAATTCTTTAATTTACATTTATAATCACAGATTGCCTCCTTTCATACTGCACATGGTAATAAAATCAAATCTAAACCTCCTCAGATAGGAAGCAAGTCTAAAACCACAGTGATGTACCAGCTTTATATGTCTGAGGTTTGGCAGAAGTATGTAACCAAGAAGCAGCGAGGCTGACTGACTGCACCACGTCGCGTCCAATCACTGCAGCAGACAGGCAACAGGTTACTTTGCATTTTAATTATGAGAAGGTCAGGCCAGGGTTTGTTCGCCGGCGTTGTGCTTCATGTGATTAAACATGCACCGGACGCATAATTTATGGAGCACAGAGGACGCTTTGACCCCATCGCAATTTTACAATCTCCCACAAGCCTTTGTTGTTGCAACGTATATAATGCCAGTAATTTATGGCAGAAAGATGAAGGTTGTTGGTGGGAAAGAAAGAAAAATCAATGATACATGTTTAGGCAATTTCATTAACTCTACGTTTCTTCAAAATCATACTACTTCCAGACTTTTTATCCTTGTCACAGTTTTGTGTTTTTAACAAGTATTCCCGCCAAAGGAAACAGGAAGCATGAATGGCCAAAAAGTACAATTCCCACAGTAAACCCACGGTTTCGAGTTCTTGTGATGTTTCTAGTTTCTGTGACCCAGCAGATTTCACTGTGGTTCTCATTATTTATTCCCACTGAGCTATTTTGAGGGCCAGCACACACAAATACATGAGGTGAAAAACTACATAGCTGACACAGATTACATTCTGTAGCCTGACAAGTTCAAAAACATCAGTTCTTTACGGGTGCCAACCAGCAACCTCCACCCCTCCAACAGCAACAAAAAAGTTGCCCCTTTATTTCCAATTTATTTCCCATGGAATACTGCTCTAATTCACATCCACCCCCCCTCGTATAAAAGCTTACAGATGCCATTCACTTTGCTTCAGAACAGTAGCCTGGCCTTGCTCCATAAGATCTAGTTCTCAGACTTTAGCCTTTTCCCATTTGCATACTGTAACACAGCAGGGGAGGGAGGGCTAACTTTCTCCATGGGAGGCCAAAGACTGTGACATAATTGTTTGGCACATTATTAACACTCAGTGGCTGTGAATGCCGCCTCCCATGCTTGGCTGAAGAATACACTCCAGCAGAAATTGGACATTTTGTCATTTGTGCAAAAAGGGAGGGGTCGCTATCAAGATAATGCGTTCCCACCCGCCCTCTAGGAAATGCTTGCCCACCTGTGTCGTACTGATGTCAACACTGAGCAAAACAAAAAGAGCAACAACCTGCCGTAGCCTCGGGGTTACCCCACTCTTGGGCTCAGGGCCCAATCATGTCATTTTAGACAGCAGCACTTTCAATGACAATAATCCACTGGTAATGGTGTTTTTCAATATTGCTCTCCAGGTCCACTTGCGATCCAAAAGCATGAGCATCCTTTAGTGTTTTTGAACAGACACCAGACCAGACAAACAGTGAAGGTGACGACATCCCTCCCCTCCTGCTCCTCTGCTGATATTACTCTTGGCCTGTAAGAGCCTCTGGAAAATTCCCCTATGATGAGCTGGAGGCGTCTGCTCAGTGGAGAGGTGATTTCCATAAACCAGGTCACTGTGGTGGCGGCGGTGGTGGTTAGGACTGTGATCACTCACATCCACTTCACCAATGAGGGGATACTATTTTTTTTTATCCCTCTGCCAAGCTCCGGTCACTTCCTTTAGATGGGTAAAGAGGAGTTTTGGTTCTGCAAACATGGAGGCAGACCTGCTGTGGAGGTAAAGATAAGAGAAGGCTAAAATTCTGAAAGAAATATGCTCCTGTGCCAGTTTGTTCCAGATGACATTTGACCAAAAACTGACAGTCAGAAATGATATAATACAACCTGAACTGTTCTTACAAATGAATCATGTTGTTTGCTGACATGTAGAATATGGCTCACAATATATAATGCTTAAATCAATTTAAAAACGTACCATAAATATCTGTAGAATTATAAGGCCATGGTGAAAGTTGCTTAATCGTCTGTTCTATTTGTCCTTGGGTATGATTTGGCACAAAATGCAAGTGCAAGACTGGCTCAAAGCATAAAGAGGGAGCACCAACTACAACAGCAAGAGGATTCCTGTTGTCTTTCCTTCTTCCTTTCTATTGCTGTACACTCTCATTTTGGATGGGGAGATGGTAACAAAAATAGCAACAAAAAAATCACATCTGTTCCCAGTCACAATTTCTTAAAGCCCAAGTTGATGTCTTCACATGTCTTATTTTGTCCAACCAACACTCCAAAACCCAAACATATTCAGTCTACTATCACATAAGAATATAGAAAAGCAGCAAGTCCTCACATTTTATAAAGCATTTCAGCATTACAGTAAACCAACGGAGACTTCAGAGAGTCACTGGTCCCGGCCAAGAAATAGTCCAGCATGACTTTTTTTGGGGTTTTGTTGTCTAGATTAAACAAACAAAATATAATGTGTTAATTATTGAGCTTTAGAAGTGCTGGCTGGCTGTTTCCCCCTGTTTCCAGTCTTTATGCTAAGCTAAGCTAACCCATCTGCTGGCTCTGGCTACATATTTACCGCATGCATGGCATGGATCTTCTTCTTTAACTCTTGGCAAGAAAGTGAAAAGGCATATTTCCCAAAATGACAAACTGTCATCAGCAGCTTTAAGTTAATTTGTAATACATTTCCACAGGATCCCTGCAAATAGAGAACAAGGTGAAAAGGGTTGGTCTAATTACAGAAAGTCTTTTGGTATTAATCCATCCAGCTGTAGGAGCTGCAGGCAAGGTCCTCATCTCTCCAAACTGCATCCAAACATATATCAGAAGGTTATTTAGTAGAATTTGTTTGCCATTCAAGCTCAAGTTAAATTGATCTGAAACACTTGTGATCACACGTCTGCTTGTTGAAACTGAACTCAGTGTACAGCATTTTTTTTTCTCTGCTATTCAGAGATAGAATCCAGTAGAATTTAAGCACCGATCTGCTGGAGGTGCACTTTTGATGTGAATTTTAAAGAGGGAAGAGATGGGGCTTTTAGAGTGCACACCAACAGAATGGTGATACACACACACACACACACACACACACACACACACACACACACACAAAGGCAGACTGACTATCAGCGCTCCAAGTCGCACTGAACCTTTTACTTGTTTGTTTTCAAGTCATGGTCGGAACATACAACAAAAAACAAAGAGCCCAGTTTATATTTTAATTAGTTTACCACTGTTGCATATACAAATCATAATTCTGCCAACACCCCACAGTTAATGGATCCCAATAAATGAAATGTACATTTTGAAAATTGAGCAGGCACGCTTCCAGAATAAAGGCCTAGTTAATCATACACAGGGAGAGTTATTCATTGATTCTCCGCATCAAGTCGACTTCTGATACGGCACTTCTTATTTCCCCGCCAGCTATTCATTCCTTTTATTTGCATGACAGACTTCATGCAAGAACCGTCCCTTTTTATCTTTTTTTTTCCCCGGACATTGTTTGGTTTTGTCGGTACGTATCCTGTTGTTTTGTTTTGAGGGTGTAAAGGTCTTTGGGAGACTGAGACAGCCGTATCAACCCTGTTTAGCATAAAGCTTGTGGCTGGCCCCATCCGTGGCCTAATAAAAAGTAGAAGATAGGCTATGCTTGTCATGCTTGGCTAGCCCTGTGATCGGCAGACTGTGGACAGTTACTCTGCTTGCATGCCAATTAATCTCACCCTCTGAATTTCCCACCGTCCCTGTTTTATTTGCTGCTTAATGGGAAAAGTCTGAGGGTTGCTTTTAAACAAATAGTCATCACAACAATACATGTTGGATTTATGTGCATGGCACAGACTTTATCTGGACATTTTATAGTTTCACACAGATTGATTTTGCTGAATTCCCTCTGCATGCTTGCTTCAGATATGGACATTACAGACTAATGGTTTTATTTAGCTGCAGATAAAATAAGGCAAGAGTCCCACTTGTGTAGGATTACAGCTTTCCACGGACTGTTAGATGCCTCTCAGGATCATATTTTCCACCTTTTGATATGGTGCATTGGTTAAAGGGCACTTTCAGCCGTATTAGCATGCTGCTCAGGCAGCCGCTGAACATTATTATTCTCTTTTATTTATATGTCAAAGCAGTGGGAGGAACCTGGATCCCAGCTCGGGCTCAAACGCTCCTGGCTCCGTCTCAACAGACAGCCTGAGTGTCTTTAAATGGCTAGTCATCACCATCGGAGAGCAGATAAAGATGGATTTCAGATGAAGATTCATCGGGTGAAAACAGACCTGAGCTTGCTGTTTCTGGCCCTCATCATTCATCACGCATCATCTGCTACATGCTTACACAGAAATACATTTTTAAAAAATCTGAAAAGCACTCATACAGCTATTTTACAAATCAACAAAGAGCTGACAAAAAAACCCAAGCCATTCATCATCAATAATAAACGTGTTGGCTAAGCTCACGAGGCAAGTGAGGAATCCAGGTTACAATTTATGGGATAAATATTTCATCGCCAACATCTGTCTGTATATTCTGTGCCAGTGTGTTTTGAAGTTGTTACAAATGAACGTCAAACGGAAAGTAAGTGAACAAGCCGTCGAGGGAATGGAACAAAGATGTAGCAGTGCTGGGAGGAGAGAGGAAGATTCACAGGAAGAAAAAAACTGAACAGCAAACAATTTTCCTCGGCTTGTCAAACAAATTAAATATGCAGTTTGGCGGACTTTACAGTACAGAGAAAAACTAAAAAAAAAACAGAAAAAGAGAGAGGGGCAGGGGTGGTAATCGGGGGGAGGGGGGGTGAATTTGTGCCCTCCTGTGCTCCCCCCCCCCCTCTGTTGGGGCCGTGCCACGGCTTGGACAGTACTCACATTCTTCCACAGCTTATCCCAGGACTCTCTCAATTAAGCGCTAATAGGCAACCACACAGAAAGAGCTCTCAAATTTATAAAAAAAAAAAAAAAAGGAGGGGAGGCACTCACTTTGCTTACATCCAAATTATTTTAGGCTCTTTTTTTCACGACTTTGAGGGGAAATGCCCACCTAATTGCCCATACTGTTTCCTATTTCCTGTTTCTGTTTATTGTCAGGGTTTTTGATTTGATTATGCCCCCGAGGAATCCGCCCCCCCTTCCTCCTAAGACAACTGTCTGCTCACTTGAACATAGTCAAAAGGAGAGCAGCACCTAAGATGGGACATGACAGCTCTGCTTTGACAGCCACTTACAGCCACAGAGCACAGGTCACAATGTCAAACGGCCCAGTTTAAGAAAGACTTGTGTTTTGACAGACGTTTTAAAACTGACAGTCCGAGCGCTTGTTTGCAAGAAATACCAATAAGTTAACAATTCAAATTAGCACCAGCTTCCTTCCTCCTGCTAAATAGCTCCTACTGCCATTGTATAATCAAGAAGAAAAGAATAACACAGAACATGAATACAAAGTGCCTATAGCAAAGCACCATACTGAGTAGAGACTAAAGCAGTTGCCACATCAGAGCACATCCATATGAAATGAGTTACTGATCAGGCCTGTTTTTCAGCTTCAGAGAATATGGCACCGAATCAAAAACCCACACTTTCAAAACCCCACCACCACCACCACCGCTGCCGCAGCCATCCCCCCTAACAACCAAAAAAACAAGGCTTCAGAGCCAAGCAGGCTGTGCACCCCAGTGTCTGCACTAATGTGAGAATGACTTGTATTGATGCAGAAGGAATTGGGGAGGGGGGTATAAGTGAGAAAATAAGTGTTACATCTAATGGTTGTGCTGTGTGTGTGCGTCAGGGTCTTTGATAAATTAATTATGCGTGCTTTCAGTGGTTACAAAAGTGATCATTTCAGTCAAGTTAATTTGTGGCAATCTGGTTAAAACGCTTGTGCCGGGAACCCTAGCATTCAAAACTGTCTTTTTTTTTTTTTGTTGTTATTGGTGTTTTTCTTTTTACATGTTGTCTCTCTTGACTTTACAAGTGCTCTCCAAATCCCCTCCAGTAAAGCCATCCGAGCAGGTATCAGACCAGGCTGAGCCTCAAGAATGTAAGCAAAAAGTCTTCAATATCACAGCAAATATCACCAACCTTCACCACTTTCTGTTTTCTTGTCTAATCAGTTTTTTTTCTTTCATAATTTTTCAAATGTACCATGTTGTCGACCGCATTACATAAAGTCATGTTATTTTGCTTGCAATCAAATCCCAAGACACTTCAGCTTGGTTGAAAACAAAGTCGCTGAAGGTCATTTCTGAAAAGCACTGAATGCCACTCCAAGTTCAAAAGCAATAAAAGAGTTTTTCCCTCATCTGCATCCTCTTGAGAGAGCTTTTCTTTCTCAAGTGCCGTAGCGGCCACAAGGACAACTACAAACAGTCATAATTTAAATATAGTTAGTTACACAGGCATTTCTCGGATTCAGAGCTGCTCTGGAGGCAGAAATAATCTCAGCAGTGGAGGTAAATATGATGGGCGGACCCAAAAACTAGTTAATTTGAGCTACTAACAAAAGGTCATGCCATGAAAATATATGTAAAACGGGTAAGACGGGTGTCTGAGCAACGCCACTGTGAGATGCACACACACACGCAGGGATAGAAAACAAACTGGATGTTCAATATCCGAAGAAGAAAACCTCCCTTGCGGTTCAGAGTACAGATTTAGCCTTGGATTTTGGTGGATAGTTTTGCACTAACTACACTTTTCTAGGCTCTAATTCCAAGATGTACGAGAGAACTGTTGATCTCTGGGTTAACTGACTTTTAATCCATCCAATTAGATTATTTCTGCCTTGATAACAGCTATTAATCAAATTCTTCTCCAATCTGCCAAAAACAACCTCCAGATTGTTTTCCCAGACTAGGCAACACCCCCATCAATCCGTGCTGAGCGCTGTGGTGAGCTGAACCAATGGAGAATGTGCCATTAAATCATGCATCAGGGTAATCCAGAATCGCTTTACACCCAAGTCGGCTTTAAAGAGCACCGAAACTGGCTTTGCTGTTTAGCCACGGTCCTGCAACCCCACCCCCCCAACCCCCTCCCTTCCCCTTTCTGTTTTCTTTTCAGTGCATCCTGGGAACCTGGAGAAGTAATTACATCATTATGACTCTCCCTTTCAGCTCGTCCGATTGGTTTTGTGGGAACCTTGGCGCGGGGAGGAAGGAGTTGCAGGTGTGTTTATAATTAGGACAATAGAATGAGCAAAGGAACTGTGCAAATGTTCTCTGTCGTGCTTATGGCACAGATGGAGAGATGGAGCAGTGTTTGCTGTGATTATTTGCATGTGTTTTTTTTTTTTTTTTCCAGATCTGCCATTTATGATATCAGCTAAATATATCTTCTATCATCAGTTGTGTTCAGGCAGGCATCTTTACTGAGCAATGAATGAAAACAACCAGTACAACTCAGACCGTTTCAACAAAATCAGAGCCGAGAGGTCACATGTGTTTGGTCTCATTAACTGACTATTAAACCTTTTGTGTTACTGTGGCCCCCAACCAGGTTGTTTACATTTGTAACTCCATCTTTCCCCCCTGAAACGTCCATAATCTCAAAGGCATACGCGGAGCAGACTGAGCCTTAGTGATGGTTCAGACCTGTCCATTAACTTCAACTCCCAAACAGCTATTGTAGCGCCACAGCATGTGGTACACTCTGTGGCATGTGTGCTGCTAAAACAAAACAAACTGAGTGACACACTATTTCTCTCTTTTGTTCCCTCATTCTCTCCATATTTGTTGTGCTGTTCCTTGTGAAGTGGAGTTCCCATGCGACTGGCTGCCGTCTTGGCGTGACCTGCTGCAGAAAGAATAAGCCACCGTTTTATTTATAGATGAGGCCTGCTACGGCTGTCTGTATAATGAACCTGTGAATATGTTGCAGAGATGCAAAGCACACCTGTCACTTCATACATGATACGGTGACGAAGGTAAGAGGGCGTAAACAGAAAAAACTACTTCATAGTGTTGTAAGTTTGTAAATTGAGATTCCTTTATCTTGCAAAGTTTGCTAGGCGAGGTTTCAAAGTGCAAATTATCATGGAAATTAGTTATTCGATCATAAAAATGGGACATATCTCTAGTAAATACACTTGACATTGTTCTTGAGTTTGGGTTTGGGGAGTAGTAGCCATTTAAAAAGCCTCTGATGAGTCTTTGAAACGCACTGGCATTGCAAATCGATTCTGACAGGTAGTTCCACAAGGTTTATTTTCCAGTATGTACATGGAGCTGTGGCGTGCCCTACTAAACTTATTTTCAATTTGCTCAGTTTCGCTCTTGTTCACTTGAGGTCAGAGTACCTCAGCGGGGGGAGAAACCTGGGCTGTGAATCTTCCATCTCTGACTCCTTTGCACTTCAAAGTCTCGCTGTGCACCTTGAGATCACCAACTCTGCATCTCAGATGGAGAATAAAAGAGATACATTATGCTTTGAAGAAATTGATCCCCGAAGATGGCACGCTGGATGTCAGCCAGTGTGGTTATTATACTGTTATGGTTCTGCGAGGCTGTTTTTTATCCTTTTGTGAAAGCGATACTATTAGATCTGCTATTACGAGTCAATAATCTTCGTCCCCGGTGTTGCCACTGTGCTGATGTGTTTTTGGATGTCATGTCATGCAGAAGGGAAAGGTTGTCTGCAGTAATATCTCAGGATGCAGCTGAGATCCGACCCAATTTGTTTTCATTTACAAACTCCTTCCTTTTAAAGCTAAACAGCCCTTCCCACATTGGCAGTAAATCTGCACTCCACCAGATGGAATTAAATAGAAAAGGTAGGCTTTATCACAACTTGATTTGTCCAAATCTGCTGCACTCTGCACTGAATCTCTATATTACTGCCCATATCAGAGAACAGCAAGCTGGAGCATACAGCAAATTCAGCAATCAATGTGAATGTGAAACATGCTTACTGTTCAGTGGACCGGATGGGGGAGAAAAAAAAATCCTTACTCCTGACACAACATTATTTCTATGAGTCTATTAGAAAATAACAGCATTTGCAAAGATGGGGGAGGAATACATTATCAGCCGTTAGGCTGAAATGACAACACACATTATACAGCGATTAGTTTACACAAGGCAGCTAATGGATCCAATCACAGCACATTAATAAACAAGACACTTAGCTTTGTATCTACCTGAAGAGCCTCATCAATCTTTCATTGAGATAGCCACAGCTGGGCCAGGCAGCACAGGGTCCAATATTTTGACTGCTGGGGAAACGGTGTCAGTTGCTAGATCTTGCGTTGGCACTGCTAGCAGTTATGCAGAAGTAAAAATAAACGCTACTCGGGCATGAAAGAGCAATCAGTAAGATAATTCTTTCTGCCGCGCAGCACAAAACCATCATATATCTGCGGGAGTTGATAGGATTGTTGATCGATACCAATGAATCAATGATTACTTTGCCAGGTGCTTTCAAACTTCCTCACCCCACTCAATGGCATTTTCAACTGCTCAACAGCGGGGAACGCTGCTAGACGGTAGAAACGGCCATTAAGACACATTTCAGCTATGAAGACTAATAAGCTTCATTCTCAAGCCAACAAAAGCAAATGGAAGCAAATGCCAAAGCTGTGTTATTGTGGCAGTATTTAGCACAGTGATATATTACCTATTTACCGGATGTTTCTCTAATTAGCTCGCTTACTTGTCTGTGTGTGTGTGTGTGTGTGAAAGTACAGCTTCATTGTTTCTGTCAAGCACAAGCCACCAAACTGTAGCTCAAAATGAGTGGAGGCGGTGCTGCTGCGGGAGTGTGTGTGGGGGGACTTGTGTGCGAGGAGATAAGTTCTATGATGCTGTTAAAATTCCTAATAGCCACCAATAGAGAGCAATAAAATAAATAAATGGCGTAAACAAAATGAAATGTCCCAATCAGACACATACTGTAATGCCTGCAGCTCTATAGTGCAAACAAAAAAAACATCAGTTGCTGCAATGCTTATTCCCAAACTGTGTGTATATTTGAATCGATTTTGCACAGTTGATGGGAAATATGATTTTATAGTCTTTATGCTTGTCCCCCATATTCACACAGCCAGTCAATCAACACACTTCAGCATAAAAGAAAGAAATAAACTCCAGATCTGTGAGTACACGGAGAGATCAATCTATTATTCAGTCAATTAATCACCTCAAAAATGCATGTTTATCAGCTGTCTGTAACACTTTCATTCTGATGGATTACATGCATTACGGCCCTGCTGCAGATCTGATTTGTATTCCTCGCTGTGCTGATTACAAAATTACACTGCTGATGCATTGGTTTTCTCCATACAAGATTGATGGCACTGATGAACAAAAGGGAACAACCAACTAAGCCCGTGGACAAAAAAAAGCTAAAAATAAAAAACCAAAACACATCAAGATTGCTAAATAAATGCAAAAGGTAAAAAGAATGACTGATTAAGCAGCTGATGGACTATATGACAGACAGGAGTCAGACAGGCAGGTAGGCAGATGGAGAGCTGAATGGCAGTGTTGGCAGAGAGAGGGGGGGTTTAGCAGAGTTTTTGGCTTCTACTCCAGTTTTTTTGTAACTCGGGGGCGTATTCCCCGTGGTCTGCAGACAACCCCAGGCTGTTCTCTCAACTTCACCAAGTCTCTGTCTGTCTCTATCAGCCTGGGATCAGGGCTGCTCCGAGCTTGTGCGTGCGTGTGTGCCCACGCTGTCTGTTGCTTCAATAAAACCAGCCAGAGCAGGCTGGGACCAGGGGGGGAGACTGACAGACAACACCAGCTCACAGGCACACAATAATAATGCAGCACAAACACACTGTGCAAAACTCGCAATCCACACAAAGACATGCAGAGTAGCTGTGCAAGAGCATGCGCGCACATGCAGCTACATATTCCCCTCTCACACACAGACGCCCACACTTGGAGGGTGTGTGTGTGTTAGGCGGGGAATAGCAGGCCTTCCTTCCCCTGGGTGCCAGGTGCCGACAGGACATCTTCTGCTGGAGGCAGTTATCTGAGGACGAGCAGAACAAGAAGGGGGAGGAGGAGGAGGAGGAGGAGGAGGAGGATTTTTCACCAGAGTATTGCCAGCATGCTGCTGCAACATGCAAAGACAAAATCAGTGCATGTTGAAAAGTACACACTATAATATGTAAATGACCAGCTCAGAAGAGAGTGTGTTGCTTGTGTGCTCATTGTTAAATTGATTTGTTTAACAGATAAATACATGAAACAGTTAACATATTTCACCCAGGGCAGGGTTTCTCACACTTTACTGGCCTGTGATCTTGCTTTTAGACACCAAAGTTCTCAGGATACAAGCAATTAGGGCTCATTCATCTGTCATGTGAAATTGAGTATGCTTTTAGTACTAGTACTAGTCTAAGTATTAGCATACATTAGTATGCTTTTGTACGCTACTGTATTTTTAAGACAATAAGGGGAAATGCAGAAATTATACAGAAGATGATGAAATGATGCACTATTTAAAAGCTGCTGACATGTAATTACATTGTTCTTAAAATATATGAAACAAATGTCAGTACATCAGTCTTAAAGTGCATTCAGATACAAAACAAAGAAAAAAACTTCTTCTCTCTGAATCTGCAAAAATGGACCATTGTAGTGTTTTTGAGGTCAGTGTTTCTTGGCCAAAGACAGCCAATGGAAATGTTCTGGGAACAAAGGGTCCTTATATCTAAACAACAAAAACACATCACGAGCATTTCGTAAACTTCCTCCTCAATAGTTACTGTTATGGTTAAGTTTAGTCACTAAAGCCCAGTTCAGACCAAAGATTACAACTACTTGCAATGCGTCAGTCTGCAACGTTCTGAAACCTGCCATTTACACCAATGTGACTAGAAGAGACAGTGTATAGCATAGCAACGACTCTCTGTACCTCCGTTCCGTTGGCTTTTCAGGCTTTTTTTTGTGGCTGGATATAATTTCTAGCGTCATCTAATGAATAAGGATAGTGATAGTGAGTTACTTGCTACAGTTGCATTTCTAGTATCAATGAAACAGTGAAAACGTAAAAAACGTGAGAGTCGAGATGACTGGCTGACTTTGCTACAAGTTGATTGGCTGTTGAAACATGATGAGCCTTATGTTCTAAAACCAGCCACTGGCGACTTGACAAGCTGAGTCGCAGGCGACACCATCAGCCGGCTTGAGTCGAGCTGAGACGGGCCAGTTCACACTGCTGCAACATTCTAAAATGGTTTCATCTCATTGTGAATCTTTGCTCTGAACTGGCCTTAACACTACCTGGGCATGGTATGGTAATAACGGGACGTGAACTCGGTGTCTTGCATGAAAGTCTAATGTCTTACACACATCCTTACTTTTTGTCCAAACCTGGTCCGACCTGTCGGGTCCCGTATCCACCCTCTAATTCAGGCCACAGAGAGAAAATTGGTGTCCATTTACATTTGTTCTCATCTTATCATTGAACTGGTTTGTGCTGCGTCTAAATTTGGCTCTGCATTTAATTGGAAGGCACCTTTAGAAATCTCCTGCAACCTCATCTTATCATATCAATTGACCCAACATGGGATTGCTACCCAAAGTTTAAGAAACTCTGACCTAAAAAACATTGCAAGGAAGTACTACTTAAAATATTTAGTTACACTATAACCATCACCTAAGGACAAAAGTAGAAGTAGTAGTATAACACATTTAAAACCAAACCAAAAATCATAGAATACACCTTGGAGATACTTTGAATTTGCTCCTATGTAAGCTTCTCATTCCTTTCCTACTGATAGGAAATAATAGTGTAGTTTTTGCCTTGCAGGCACTTCCATAAACTGATAGCAGAGAAGCAAAAGTATCTTGGGGGTGTAAGCTCTTCATAAGGTGCCTTGGACTCTGTATTCATGGATCCATCGCAGCACTGAGGCCATTCTAACTGCAGTCGTGGCATATGGGATTACAAAGATACACAGCCTGTACAAGATTACAAAGACGCAGAGCACAGTGGAAGCCTGTTCATTCTCTGCAGCATCCTCCTTGTTTATGTCCAGGAGATATGCTAGAAGAGCAGGCAGCCAGTAGGGAATCCTCCATGGCCATGTAATCTGGGCTCTGTGCTTAGACACAGCACATGAAGGACAGGCTTATCTCTGGAGGGCTCGCTGTGAAACAGCTACTGGGATCTTTTATGGAAACTGCATGTGTTCTTCGATGCATTTACACCTCGATGTTGCAAAGCGATAAAACCTTACAATGTTGGCATGCAAAATGCATTAGCATCTTGAATACAGGCACATGTATTTTGCAACACGGGTACCATCTAGCTGATGTGCAAGTTTTTGGAGGAATTGAAATGAGGTGTAAACGCTATATTTACAAAATGTCTTCTCTCTAGTGTGAATGCCAGGCGTTATCCATTGAAAGGTTTCAGTTTTCCAAGAGGTCATGGAATTTTCTCAGTGTGTAGAGCAGAATAATGCTTTAGTTAAAGGCATAGTTCGATATTTCAGGAAGTACATTTTTTCACTTTCTTGTAGAGTGTAAAATGAGAAGATTAATTCCACAGATATCTGTTTGTTAAATATGAAACTGAAGCAGCCGGTTAGCTTAGCTTAGCTTAGCATAACGACTGGAAACAGCTAGCCTGGCTAGCCTTAGAAACATTAATCTACCAGCACCTGTAAAGTTCACAAATAAACTTGTTTGTTTAGCCAGTACAATAACCAAGGTTTAAAAAAACAACACTTTGTGGTCCTACAATACGTCCAAGACTATTTCCTGACTGGGAGCAGTGACTTCCTGGAATCTCACTATTATCATGAGGTTGCCAGACACTTGATACAGAGTTTTAGATGTGCTGGTAGATGTTTTTTTTTTTTTTGGACAAAGACAAGCTAGCTAAGCTAACCAGCTGCTGACTCTAGTTTCATATTTACCATACAGCATATATTACAAAATGCTGAACAATTCCTTTAAAGTTAAAAACCACCTAAATCATCCTGCTGCCATGCTCCCACACATTCTTTCCTAATAGTGAAGCCGCAGTAGTAAACAGGGAACTTTTATGACATATGGGTGGTGGGTTACACCAGTGTTTTTCTTCAAAACCTTCAGCATAGCTCACTGTACTTGTCTGAGCTTGTGAAGGCCTTTGTTAAGTTTCACCTCCTGTCTCCAGGGACATCTCCTCACCCCGTGTAACCCCGCTGTCACATCACCCCATCCTGCAGAATGGAATATTCCCTCCCATTCCAGTTTGTGTTACTATTTCATTTCCCTGCTTTTGTAGTACTCTACGCACAAATCCCAGCTCTGGGGCGGATCCCAACATAACAATGAGCCGTGCCGCTATCAGTGTTTTAACTGGCTCTGCTGGAGGAACTCTCTGGATCGCAGCCAAAACAATTCATTCACATGGAGTTCCTCACACGCCCATGTTATTTCACTCCTTTATTTTGGAAACTCAACGGTACGGCCTCATTCATCACTGCTGGAACTGTTGCAAATATTTTCTTGTTCTTTTTAAAGAGGGGAGCTGGTGTATAATTCACAGCGCCACCTGAATATATCACACATCAATAATTCAACCAGAAGCTATTACAGTTGTTGTGGGTAGTTGGTGATGATGATAGTCATCATGGAAATAATGGTTATTTATTTTTGGAGTCACTTTAAATTCAACTGTGGGATTATGTTTATCCCCTGTATCTGAATCTGTATGTTCAATGAGTTCAAGCAGTGACTGTAAACACAGCTGTCTGTTATCCATCTCTTCCATTTTTTAATCAAATCTCTCCATCCTCAGCTCTTGGCTTCCTCCTGTATTTCTACTTTTGTGGGCAGAGAGATACATCTTGATTTCATAATTAGTTTGTTGTCTCATTCTCAGTCTTTACCCGCCTTCCTGTCCACACCGAGCACTCATATCAATGTGTGTTATCCTATTCAGTAGAATCTAATATTACTCATGGTTTATGATTCCTGACGTCACTGATGAGCCACAGACTGTGTAAGCCTTTATCTCAAGATAAACTCGGAGCAGTGTGTGGGAGTATTTGTCGCTCCACACACCTATACAAAAGTCACTGCTATCAGCATTAAAAGGTGGGATGGCTCATCCTTCAGGCAATTCACCAGCATTCAGACACGTTTGAAATCGTATGCTTTTTCTGATTAGACAGCACATAAGTGACCCTTCACTAAACGTCGCTTTCCTTAGTTAATGTTGCTACGTCTGTCAAACTTTAATTTCTAACACCGCTTATGTGCAATTTTCAGTGGTAATAGTGGCATTTACCATTTGAAATTCTTAGTTAATTTTGAAACAATGGGTCTTGGATCTCACACAGAAGTAAACCAAAGCAGCCACTTATTTATTAGCTGATGTCCGCCGATTTTGTTGGCTTAAATGTCTTAGCTGTCGTTAGCTAGCTAATTAAGGCTAACTAACATAACTGTGAGTTGGCTGAAAACTCAGACCAACTGGTTTTAAAACGAGAACCATGCAAAAGCACTTGATGGCTAACATTACATATATGAATGCTAAAAAAACTGAGGCTAAAGCTACAATCCAAGCAAAAATTTCAGCATCGTCACCACTTGATGACATGTAGAAGACATGGAAATAAAGAAGCAACTTTGCAGTATGGAGTTAGCTCAAATAAAAATGTAATTGAAATGTTCTTTCTTTCTAACATAACCCTGTTTGAATGCTAACTACAAAAAAAAAACATACTTGGACAAGCAACAGACTTTTTAGCTTTATTGTTCTTATTTTAAAACAGTATGTTTCACTTAAGAGAAAGGGCTTTAAGAATGAGGACTTATCGCTGAGTTTGGCAAAAGTAACCCTATCTCACGTAAGTTTAGCTGAGGTTGCTGCAGTGTAAACCTAGCTAGCTAAAGGAGCAGGACAGTGTTGCTAACGTTACCCTAAACTCTGATATAGTAACATCTTAGCTCCCACAAAGTGAAAGTCACTAAACATGGCTTTCATTCTAACGTAACCCCACTGGCTTTGGAAGTAACTACTGTAGGTAGTTAGCTAGTTAGCCGGGCATGCTAACATTTGCTGCTTATTTAGAGCAGACAAACATATTGTATTATCCAGTCCTTACACTTTTGCTGTTGTGTTTTGCTTTTGGTAAGGCGGTAAAATAGACCCCACTCAGCAGACTCTTGAGATACCAAATATTGCTGTTATTACAGAGCCATGCACGCCACTTAACGATAATTACACTCATACAGTCTCACATATTCAGGCCACAGAGAAGTTTGAACAGAGATTTCTCTGCTCTCTGGATGCATGTGAAGTCAGAGCTGGTAGCTGTGGGTAAACACGATATTGTAGCTTGCATACCAGACATCATACCTTCTTTGCACTGCAGTGCTAATTTAATCTCTGTTACTAGGGAGCTACAACATAGAGACAGGACACAAATGGTAATTTGTATGATGTGGCTTCTGGGCCCAAATGTCACGTATTGTACTAACAGTGGTGCCACCTAATTTAATTTCAGAAGTAAAATCAGTGTGAGATATGGATTGTCCACCTCTTTGATCTTGCAGAATCTCACATTTTTGTGGTCAGATTTTTATTTGAAAGGATAATCTGTTCCACAGGCAGAAACCGTCTCCCAGCATCCTTTCAAAAGGGCAAAAGTGATCTTAAAACTTCAAGTGTTGATTGGTTTTAATGAGAGTATGACCTTTCAAGGAAACCCAACAATAAGTGGGATGGCTGATTTAAACAGAATCCATATCAAAGAAGCCCTGGGTTGCAAGAGTGAACGCGGCTCACCGCAGGAGGATGAGGAACTCATTATTCTGTGATTCTGTGACAGAGGCTGAAGCGAAGAGAACTGGAGAGAAGAGAGTGAGAAAGGGGAGGGAGAGCAGAGAAAACAAGTGTGAAAGAAAGATTTTAAATGATCAAAATTCTAGTCACAAAACATTAGGGCTTATGCCGTGTCTTTTACTTGGAGCAGACAAGGCTCTGCAACTCTGCCAGCTGCCAAGCATGTTGCATCATGAAAACATACTAAAGCCTCAGAGGGAAGTGTTGAACAGCAGGAGGGATCTGAGCAGCATCAACCCTTCGTCCTACTGTTCTGTACAGTGTGCTTGCTGATTTTTCCTACAATACATATGTTGCATTGCAGGTTTACGTCTCTAAGATCCCAGGCAGTAATGAGCTATACAGGTGATCATGAATGATAATAATGTAGCAGAATATCGTATAAATTAGCTGTTTCTGTGATCCTCGTGTGCATCAGTGCACACAGCTCAGCTCGAAGTAGGAATGCAAATGGCATTTTTCTGCATTAATCTGAGACACAGTGATTGAATTGCAAATGCACTAAAGTAACTGTTTTTAAAATTCATTTAAAGGCTTGAATAGTAATGGGTTTTTTTCTCCCCCTGCACTGCGCTGTTTAACACAGAGAGAAGATTTTACCTCTTTCAGTGCATGAACCATTGACCACAACTGTCATGTTAAAATGAAAAGAACTTCAGAGACGCTGCATGCAGCACTTTAATACAAGTTCAAATACCTGCCACTACATTTTGCACTATATCAGTGGAACATCCAGCTGCACTCATTATGCCTTTGTAGAAGAAGCATCTGATTGAACAGAACACCTAGACCAGTGATTCTCAACCTTTTCGAGTCACAACCCCCCAGAATAATGAGGTTGGGTTTTGCGACACCCCACCCCCATAGCACTGGGACATTTAACTCACAGCACCACAATGTCCGAGACTGTTCAGGGATTGCTAATAATATGTATATGTATATATGTCATATAATTATAACGCATGAAAGCTACTAAACTCACACAGAAAGACCATTGCTTTGGCCACAGACAATACAACAACTAATTCGATTTTGGCTTTAGTGTTTGACTTTCACAAACACACTCAATAAAATCTATTCTAAGGCAAATTATATCGCTGGTACAGGAGATATCATGTAAAAAAAAAAACAATCCCCAGTCTAAAATATTTTATTTTATTTAAAATATGTTATTTTATTTTTTTCTCCACAACCATCTAGTGACCCCCAGAAATGATCTTGGGACCCCCTTGAGGGTCGCGACCCCCAGGTTGAGAACCACTGCCCTAGACAATGTCTGAGGTCCACTGTAGCTGGTTTGATCTTGCTGAAAAATATTAACTCTTGACGATGTAATCAACAAGACTCCACAAGAAGTCCACAGCATTGCTAGTTGCTCTTTTTTTCTGCTAACATTTGCTAATTAGCACTAAACACACGCTAGTTAGCACTAAACACAAAGTACAGCTAAAAAAAATGCCATCTAACTCCATTTATTTTTTTCCCTCAAACATTAAAGAATTTGCTGTTTTTAGTGAAGCTAATTTAATCTACATGACCACGGCAGCAAAGGATAATTTATTCAACAATTACATAAACATACATACATATGTTTAAAATCTGTGACACCAGTTAAATCATCGGCATGAGTGGGCCTCATTTTACCTACTGTAAATGTCACAGTGTATGTGTGTGTTAGTTCTCCGCCAGTCTGCAGTGTAGAGATTCTTCACCCTCTTAAATGATGACACAAGTCAGCCCAGTGTCTATATCTGTCCTACGCAGAACTGCAGCCCCACAGCAGCTATTTAAAGCAACCTGGATCTCTCTGTCTACAAATTACATAACCAACATGAAGGGAAGTATGTACTTCACTTACATCTTGTATCACTTATAATGGATAGTGTAAGATTCAGTATCACCTGGTGAAGATTGTACATACTGTATGTTGCTGCTTACAAGCATGATGTTATAGTGAGTGTGTCATATGAAGGTCTTTCATGAGTCTTTGATCCTTGGTGGTCTTACCTGGTTCTTTGATGATGTTCAGTTGTACAGTACCTACCTTATGGAATGATTCTTCTTTTTTGATGTTCAGGTACGTATCACCTACAAGCTGACTTTTCCCACTTATTTCTAACATTTCTGCTCTAGAAGTCCTTAGGATGTGAAAAATGCTGCATAATGTTCATCGCCTTTCATATTGTAGTTAGATTGTACATCAGCATCAGGCATCTTTTTGGCAGACATGACTTTAAATATAATATGTAAATGAAATCCAGTCAAATTTCAATTTAAGTTTCAGGCAGGAAGGGGAAAACTTGGTTTGATAGCAGGTATCAACTGAAATCAGCATTCACTTCAGGAAATTATACTTTAAAATATGTGAGTTTGAAGATCATACCCCAAATTCTATCATTCATCCATGTGATGAAAAATAAAAAGCAAGAAATGTGATGAAGTGAATGAGGCAAAAAGCAGCAGCCAGTGCTGGTATTTTCCTTTAACAGACACTTAAATCCTCTCACGTCTTCTCAGATGATTTGATTCCACACCTGGCAACTTTTATGACCTTTCCTTCTAACCAGGCAATATCCTGATAATGTTCTCTGTCTTTAGTTTTCTAGCAGTGACATAAACTCACCACATCTGTCCTTTTTTTCACCTGATTTGTTATATAAGGTACTTTACCTTTCACACAGGTTAAACAGAAGGAACAGATCTACCCCACTGTTTAGTATGATAATTTGAGGACTAAAGACTGTATTGTGTATGCAGTTTATGGTAATAAACATTAAATAATCCAGGCATTTCTGTCATCTATATTTGTGTCAAAGATTTCTTGAGAGGGAAATCGGGGACAAGAGGACTTTTACTCTTTGCCCTCTTGTTGACTGAGACCTCAAAAGGGGGGGGGGGGGCAGATTAGATATAGCAGGAGGTGTAGACGTGATAAAAGGAAGAACTTTGACATGTGGCAATTCAGGGTCTGAGTTTTATCTCATATTGCATTACAAATATTTAGACCCTTTAAAGGCATACATGAGTCATTTTACCCAGTAGTCCTTTAACAAATAGTCATCAACATTTCAGTGCACACACCTTCAAATTTCTGGTAGTTTAAAGGCCTGGTCTCACCAGATAGTGACGTTGGTGGACTACTGTAGCTGGTGGGCTAACCGCTAACACACTAGCCAGCTGGGAACATGCTAGTGCTGGTCAGTCACAATAGCTCTCCAGGCTAGCTGGTAAGCTAGTTCGCTCGGTTGCTAACGGGAGAATACGTTTGCACGGTTTATTCAAGAGAGATATTCTTTTCATCGACTGTTGTGTCATAACCGTCAGCCTCTTTTGTAGAGCAGTTTATACTCAAACAGGATTAAATAAAAGTGGATTGAGCAACACACTAATAAACGATGATAGCTTCTCTGTTCTGGACACTACTCATTCCCTTGAAGGTCAGCACTAGCAAGACAGTATGCTATTGGTCAATGGTGCAAATTCATGTTTCAAAGCTCATTCATTGCATTTTTTAAAATTTGCTGGGAGAAAGACTTCTATCTTAATTTGAGGGTGTAGTTACACTTTAAAAATACAGTTTAGCTAGGAGCTGCTACAAGTTGTTGTTGTTTCATTACTTTTGAGATAATGCTAGTGTCCTACTAGCACTGAGGAGCACTGCATATGCTAAATAATAGGAGTGGACAAACTTCTGCTTATGGATGTGTCGTACCAACAATCTTCCGAGGCTGTGACAATAACAGGAAAAACGACAGATTAACAATAGCTATATTCCCAAAATCAGGTGTAACCCTACCTGCTCCTTTAATGTTTAGTAAATACATACTGTGTTGCTGTTATTGAGCTATAAAAATTATTTATTGACCTCGGGATAATGCCGATGTTCATTTAACAGCTCATTGATGCTATTTTAAAGGCATAAAGTTTATGCAAATGCTTGCTTGTTTAATTTAATTCCACTTTATATGACTATCTTGTTCATTCTCCACCAGGGATTTGTCGATCTTGATATTCAAGTATCCATTCTTCCTCACACTCACACAGTTTATAATGGCCCTCAAGATAACAAGGGAGCATAAAAGTAAATAAAATGAAGACCTAAGTTTCCCATTCGCATTTGCTGAGTGTTATTTATCAGGTTTGGATCTCATGTGATTGCATATGTTATCGCTTATAAAATCTTACCCAACTATACTGAAAGATATGAGTTCTAATCATTTTAAATGGGATGTCTGGGTTTAGCGAAATAAAAGCACCAAATCAACCTAAGCCCATTTGGTTAATATGCAGGAAGTTATTTTTCCATATAGAACAAAAAAGATGAAATAAAAGAAACTTTCAGCTCTGCAGAAAGCAGCACAGTAGCACTGACACATCTTTTGGATGTCCCTTTGCCTGCACTAGGGAATACAGGCGAGTATCAAACCTCGCCTTGGGCTATAACCTTTGTTCTCTGATATCAAACCCATACAATAGAGCTGTACGGGATACAAATCTGAGCGAAACATTGATATTCAGACAAAATAGCAGCAGTGGCCTTTGAAATAATGTTTCCCATGCAAGATCATCCCCTTTCATTCCAAATGCACTATATTAGGTCACACTATATCACAGAGGAAAACAGTTGGGAATTGAATCGATGTTCACATTGAAATCCAACCCTGTAAAATTTCTACTTTGCCTCAATTCACCAGGCATGATGGTGATCTGGCACATGTGTGTGCACATACGTGTGGTGTAAGTGTGGATTGTGTATGTAGAGCATGCTGTGTGTTGCAGTAAATCGTAGCAGATTCCTCCCAGGGGGAGGATGAACCGAAGGGAGAGTGAAGTGAGATTGGGGGGTGAGGGGGGTGGTAGCTAAGAAGCTGACAGAAACATTATTCAAATGATGCTCCTCTGCTTTCTTTTTGCTTCCCCCCCCCCCCAGCTGCACACTAAAACCTGACATTTAGTCGCAGCGAGAGAGCGAGAGTTGAGACAATTCATGAGGATTTTCCACCTTCCTCATCTTTGGCTCTTTAGCATCGAAGGTCCCCGAGTCCGCCGGCGGAATTACATGCACCTCGGCCCTCCTCGACTCAGGGGCCCCGGTGTTTATGAACCAAATATTTGATTTGGAAGGACTCCCGTCCTCACTATTGCCAACTGCTGTCCGAACAATAGAAAGGTCACAGTGAATCCGGCTTATCAGTGCGACTACGTGGCCTGTCCACTTGCAGCCTGCTGGGCCCAGGCGCTGCTGGTGGTGGTAGTATTGGAGGGAGAGGGATGAAGGGGGAGAAATGGATGAGGAGAGGAGCGAGAGTAAGACATGGGGGGATGGGAGGAGAGGGGGGGCTGAATGTGTGGGTGAGGGGGGAGCATTCTGCAAAGCTGTCGCCTGGACATATTGTGCTTTGATGGGTTGGCTTTCATTTTTACTGCCGTTTTTCTTTGCTGTGGAGGAGCAGTATTAAAGTCTTCAATCTTTAGCTGATATTACAGGACTCACGGCAGATTGTGATAAACAGCACTGCGCCTTCCTGGGCACTTCCTCTCTGAACATCTGTTGGAACATCACACGGCGACAAAAGCAATGTAATTATAATGTACCACCTAAACCTGCATACCACACAGGACCTCATGGGCTTTTTTAAAGTGGGTGTCACTTTGGCAGACGTACAGTCAGGCTGGTACAGTGTGTGTGTGTGTGTGCGTGTGGGTGGGTGGGAGGATGCACAGAGCAGTGTGTCTGTGTTTTTAGGAGCTTCCAAAATCCCAAGTGACTGCAATT
This sequence comes from Macquaria ambigua, assembly GCA_008360985.2. Taxonomy (NCBI): domain Eukaryota; kingdom Metazoa; phylum Chordata; class Actinopteri; order Centrarchiformes; family Percichthyidae; genus Macquaria; species Macquaria ambigua. Next base: position 34,933 of record VMKM01000615.1, on the reverse strand, counting down.
CAGGTTATACATGTTGCACCATAGAATTACAGCACTGTCCACCGCATTCAAGTGGACTGAATCATGTTCACACACATGCAGGGTGGTGTTACACAATGGGGCGTACTGGTATTTCAACTGTAGTCTGTATAAAGATGGCATTTTTCTAATAAGTTTGGTTTTAATTAGTAATTTGATGCTATAAAAAGGGGGTGTCACGTCATGATTGACAACTGTGAGTGTGCTCATGATTAGCTCAGGCGGGTGTATGGGTGGGACCTCGATACGATCACTGCTGCACAGACTCTGGCACTTAAACAATATTTGCATTTGGTGTAGAGAAACTCTAACCTGCTTACTACCTCATCAAGAAATCAGAGTTTCATGAGCATGCTGTGCTCATTTTCTGGGTAAAAAATCATTTGGTGGTGCCATTGTGCAAAGTCGCCTCTCAGAGCTTTAATCACAAAGGATACGTGTCTTTATGATGCATCCACACTAACCGTGAATTCCTCCCTGACATATATAGGAGTAATAAACAAAACATATAGCAGATATGAGAGTTCAGGCGAAAACACATAAACAGTCACGTTTAAGATTTTTAGATTTCTTTCCTGACAACCGCACCTCTTTCTGCGAAACAATCCCATATGAAGCAATACTGAATTACCATGAAAACCTCACACCTACGTACAGTCTCTTCCTGTCTGTCTCACACTGATGACACTGTACATTGAAGTACTTGGTGTACAGTTGTATTTCATGTTACGCGTCAATGAACAATAAAGCTTTGACAAAACACAGTAGCTCTTGGCTAAATATTACACAACCCAGTGCCCTAATAGCCTGAGTCAGCCCATATGGTGCAATAGTGCAGTGCATGCCATGCATCACTTCACGAACAGGAAGAGGGTGTGGGCCCACATTTACAGGCCCAGGTAAATGATAAGTCCCCTCCTAGGCTACAAATCCTTCAGAGAGCTGGCCTGGGTTCAGAGGTCAACATGTAAATGCACAATGTAATCTGCAGACAAACAGCCCGGCCCTCGGTACAGTCATCAAGGTAAATATTGCTGCGCTCATTTGTCTCGCCGAGCGTCTGATGGCCAGTGTTGTCTGAATGTACATTTCATAAATGCTGATGACCTGCCAGTCGATGACTCTTACGCCAGCAGTCATTGCTGCATAACATGTCTGGGCCTATTGTTTGCGATGGGAACACCCATGATTAATTCAGTCACACATTCAGCTACTTGGAAACACCATGTGGGGGAGGATTACAGTCAAGGTTGTCGGCCCGATGGCTGGAGGCCACGAGTGGGAGACAGATAGAGAAATGCAGAGAAAAGGGCAAAGAGAGAGAAAAAAAAAATATCACAGACGAAAAGAGAGACGTATAAGACCCCCGTAGTGAATGAGACTGCCTACTTATCAGCCGTGAGCGTGATGTGCAAACAGAGGCCTTTCAGGGCTGCCAGGCACACAATAGCTTTGTTTGCTATGCAATAGAAACCAGTTGTTCGCTGCTGAGTCAATATTTACTGCCTAATGGAATGTGTGCTCTGCTACTACCCCTGCTCAACAACACCAGATTGGAAGAGGGACTTATTACCTCCCCTCTCTGTCTTTCATCCCCTGTCATCCTCTGTCCCCCTTCGTCCTTCCCTCCCTCTTCTTTATCATACCCTCCCTATCGTCTCATCCTTTACTTCCTTCACTCCCCCTTGCGCTCTCAGAGTTTTGTTACTCCCTGTTCCCCCTCACCCTTCCTTGCCCTATTCTGTCGATCCTGTATCATATCTCTTGCATCTGCACCTCCCCTTCTGTGGCAAAAAAACAAGTGTAGTGGAAACTCCATATAAGGCTCGGGACTGGGAGCACTGAGAAATCAGTGTTAAAAAAGGGCAAATAAAAGATTTTGAGTCCACTTATCATGTAAGTTGGACAAAGGGAATCCAGAATCTGGAGTATACTTATTGGAGTAGTAAAAAAAAAAAAAAAAAGAAGAGGAGTAGGTGGAAAAAATAACAGGAGTGTACAATCCTCTGTTTATGGAGGCCAATATCCTACCAAGGCCGTACAGAGAGAGAGAGAGAGAGAGATAGCTTAGCGATGAGATCACTGTGCTGACAGAATGATCCCTTTGTGCCCGAGCCCGATGGTAGGCAGTGAACGCATTACATGTGGTATTTACACCGTGGCTGCTGATAAACTGCGGCTAATCACAGGGCAATTTTCTTAAAGGTGCATGCATGCAATCATGCACAAAAACAAACCAACACGCTGCCCTGCTTGACCGGGCTCTACAGGATTTCTGCTCCCACTATTGATTCTGCACTGGAATCTCGCTCTGCCGCCCCTCACACACAAACACACACCTTTGCCCAGGTGTGGAGGGATAACTGGAGGCATGACACACTTGTCCAAGTCCTTTAAAGGTTTTTTCCACCAGCCACCCCGACAATCCATTCCTTTCAGTCATGCTTCAGTATCGTTTCCTTACAGCCCAGAGGATTACTGAGGAGAGGACAGTTGTGGGAGTGATGGTGCCGGTGGTGTGTGTTGGGGGGGGGGGTTTCCATAGTGACACCAAGGCAATGAAAAGATTGGACCAGTGGAGTGTGCAGTGGGTGCCAGTGTGTGTGTATGTGTGTGCATGGGTTTGGAGTTCAGCTCTATAGCTCTAGGTTGAGACACAGTGGAACCATTCATGATCTACTATCTGGCCCCCAATGGCCTTCACTCTTAAATCAGAGCCAGCTCGCAGAGCTCAGATCCCTGCAGGGTTTTTCTTTTTGCACCCAAATCCAAGACACTATATGTTGTGAAAAAAGGAAAAAATAAATTATTATTCTGATAGTGTTTGATGTTTTCTGTCATCTTTTCCCTCCCAGTCATTATAGTGTTTTCATTTCTGTCCAAAACCTTTCCCAAAGTGACGAGGTCGTATTTAATATCCCTGTCATAAAGAAGAGAAATTGATGGCTTTGAGTTGTGTTTGTTAATGCTTTCATGCTGGCCGAGGGATAAACAATTAGGAGGAGACATATTCATTGTCTCTAATTATCTTTTCTGAGCGCAGATTAAATGTTTTCATAAGTTTGGCTCCTAACAAGCCAAATCCTCTCTATATACGGGCATTACATCTGTCCACATTCCGAAACAAAATCACTTAACTGCTGTTGTTATCAACTCACATTGCACTGTGAGCAGGATCTATCAATATTATTTAACCAGGGCAGTTAGTGCCTCATGTAATCGCCTTTTACAGCCATTTTCCACTGAACTTGACCTTACGCTGAGTCCACTGACAGGGCGCTGATTGTGGTTTGGTGTGGTCAAAGTACATTTAACGGTAATTTGTCAATGAAATGACTCAAAACGTGTGCCGTTTTTGTAAAGATCCCCTCTCTCTGCCCTGGGCATACATTACAAGAGGAATCATTTTCAAAGGGGCCTTGATTGTATGGAGCCTATGTTAATGAAATCTGTGGTCTTTCATAGAATTGACAGTTAATGAAGACTATAATGTGGGCACAGACGTCTTGAAAGAACTGTCTCAAATTAGAGCTGAAATTCTAAATCTGGTGTAATACCTTGAAGAGTAATTTAAAGATAAGACAATTTCTCATTTGGCATATGAAATAATTAATTATCTCTTTGGTAGAAATATCTTAACAAGGCTACTTAGTATGCATATAAAATTTTGAATTGTAAAATCAAATTAGCATTATTAACTTATAGTGTGTTAGATTACATCTATTCTCTTTTAAAAGGTCCCACAGAGTTGAATTGATAATTAAGTAATGAAATGAAAATGTATGATCTAATCAATGGCAGTCCATATTTGCTCAGCAGTAGTCATTCTAGGGTTACAGGCAGCAGTGAGGAGGGGGCTCAAACCCCTGAAAATGACAGAAGCCCTGAAGAATTGAGTTACAATGGTGATTTATTAGCATGGAGTCCTCTTGTAATGAGCTCAAAGCAGCTCAAACAAAGCCGGTTTGAACCTCACAGCTTCTTTTGATGGTCAGTTTTCATTACAGTGGTTGTCAATAAATCTGAAACTTACTTAGGCACAGCGGTGCTTTGAGCTAAATGCTAACATGCTCACAATGACAATGCTAACATGCTCATCATGCATCATGTTCAGCAGGTATAATGTTGACCATGTTCACAATCTTAGTTTAGCATGTTAGCATGCTAACATTTGCTAATTTGTGCTAAACACAAAGTACAGCTGAGGCTGAGGGGAATGCCAGTTTTGTAGGTATTTGGTCATAAACCAAAGTATTGGACGAATTTGGCACAGACATGACTGATTGAAATTTTGAGCTGATGGTGGTGCCAGACGTAAAGTCAGGGGATCATCAAAGTCAGTAGCATTCATCCTCTTGGAACAATGAATGTCTGTAAAAACGTTTGGGCCAATACATCAGATCTTGAGATATTTAACTGGATAAGTGAAAACTTTGATTGCTGGTGGTGCTAGAGGAAAAGTTAGGGGCTCACTGAAGTCACTAAGATTCATCCTTTGGTGGACTATGAATGTCTGTACAAAATTTCATCTCAGTTTATACAATAGTCGTAAAAACATGTCACTAAAAACCAAAAATGTCAACCGGCTGGTGATGGTAGATGAAACGTCACAGGATCACCAGAGTCATTCACATTAATCTTCTGGGAAGTATGAATGTTTGTGTAAAATTTTGTCCCAATCCATCCAGTAGATGTTGAGATATTTCACTGAATAAGTGAGAAATCTGACCAGCTGGTGGTGCTAGACGAAAAGTCAGGTGATCACCAAAGTGGTTAGGATTCATCCTCTGGGCGTCATGGATTTTTGTACCAAGTTTTATACCAATCCAGCCAATAGTTGTTGAGATATTTCAGTCTGGACCACAGTGGTGTATCGACAGACTCATTGCCATCCATAGAGCCATGCCGTGAGCATGGCTGAAAACTATTGTACCTGATGCAGCGGGGCACAGTGCCATCAGAAATGAAAGATTAGAAATGCAAAGATTATTTATTGCATTTAAGCATTTGTTTTATTGTAAAATAAATATGGTTTGCTCCCCCCAGGTAGTTTTCAGTCCTAGTGGTTTTGTCGATATAGTTTAATATTTGGCCTGATGCAAGGAGACACAATGACATAAAAAAGCGGTGCTTCAGCTCCACTGCCTCATAGCGGGTTAAATGGAGCGGAGGGCAATGAGCAATTCTCCAACAATCCCTCTCCTCTGTGCTGCAGGTTGTTCTTCCCCCTCTAAACCCATCGCTTCCTGGTGTTCCGGCTTAAAGCTTTACCCTGTGGGGTCCCAACAGGCTGGAGAAAAAAAACACAAGTGGATGCGGCAAGTTGCCATGGAAACTTAATAAGCCAGCAGTTGTAGGGAGAGAGGGAGTCAACTACAGTAGTCAGTGAAGCGTGCATCTGAAGGCAATAAATTGAATGCTGTGGAGGGGAAGAAGACAGAGAGGAAAAAAGAGGCAAGGGGGACCGCGTGTTATTGTGAAATAACCTTTTAAGTTGGAATTAAATATTTTGTCAGGAGTGTGCGGCTCTGAGCTGCCCCACCCCACCCATCTCCGACGTGTCTGGGGGGGGGCTAGAGGTTAAATGGCTGTCTGCATTGTCACGAGGATGCTCTTGGCCGACTGGGCCGCCTTCTGCTGCGTGTCACAACTGGTGACCGAGGGACGCCTGGCTGATTTTTTTTTATTTTTTACATTTTTTTCTTCACCTACAACTGTCATTGCTTTGACTGTCGGGCCATTACACTCACTTGTCTCCAGGGCGCAATTGATGTGCCGTGGGCTGTCAAAGCTCAAAAGCCTCCAACACGCCACCTGATTGCCAAGCATCCTTTACGCCGCGTAAATCTTTCATTAACCACCAATCTATCATTAATTATCGCCTCCTGGCATTTATGGAGAGGTGGGGAGATTGATAGCGGGGGGTGGGGGAGGGGTTCGGAGTTGGTGTTGGGAGCCAATCTATAATGACTCACAACAAGGAGGATCCCTCTTAACTTTTATTTATAAGGGTTGGGCCCTGCTCGCCACTCGCCAGAGGTGTTGTTCATCTGTCTAGCTAACCGGATAAGATTAGTCCTCACGGCGGCTGCAAAACAGCTTTATCTTCATTCTCTGTGTCTCTCAGGGTCCGTCTCCATATGTTTTTGGACAGCTCAATGATCATCTCTCTTTAACTCCACAGGCTCTTCGTTTTTTCTCAGCCCCTTTAAAGAAACAAATTAATTCCCCTCTGAGGCTTAAACCCTGTGTGTGTGTGTGTGTGTGTGTGTGTGTGTTCCCCCGTCGACTTAAAGGTGAGGTATTTGCTTTTGATTCAGGGGCAGTTGACGGCTCTGTTGCCCAGAAAGCCTTCTATTATCTGGCTTTGCATAGGATTATCTGTCAGCTACCTGCTGCAGTAAACAAACAAATAGGATGAGCCCAATTTTAAGGGCAGCGTCCGCGACATCCTTATGTTAATGTAGAGCTCAATAAAACCAGGCCTTGTGCGAGTCTATAAATCATCAGGAAACCTTGGCCTAAATGTGCCAGCAAAAGCACTGTAACATCTTCCTTCTCTCTTTACAACCTAAGCTCTTTCTCTGCCCCCCTCCCCAGACCTAACACTATTTACAGCTTTTCAGATGCTTAAGCCACCAAAATATAGCATTGTTTTATCTTTAGACAAGTCGATAAGGCAGCATATTGGTTTTCTGCTAAAAGCTACGGATTGTGCTGCACGTATTGACTCATCAGTTGGGCAGTTCAGACTACAGCCCAGGGAGGCACATCCACACACACACACACACACACACACACACACACACACACACACCCACCCAGAGTCCTTGGTTTGCTCACAGTGTTTCATTTTCTGAGATTCACCTGGTGGAGAGAAAGATATTAAAACTAAGAACAGGGATCAGACCTCGGATAACACAATGTAACAAGAAAGGAGAAACGAGCAATAGGAGAGGGAACTGAGACATAGGAAGAGAGAGAGTGGGGAGCGGGAATAGACAGTGGAATGAACACCCCTCCGGAGCGCTTTATCCTGCATTGTCACACTCTGTTATCCCGGCAGTCTACTTGATATTTAGTGACAAAGACTAGATTAGGGCTGCCTGCCTATCGCTGCTGTCCCCCCTTAACCCCCGCAGTGCACAAGAGTAGTCACACAGAAATCTTCCGTCTTCCGCTACGAGCCGATGAAAGCGAGTCGCGTCAGGTGAAATGTGCATCGCACGAGGTTTCAAAGTCGAGCCAGGGTCAAAGTCAAGGCCAAAGGAGGAGGAAGAGAACTGCACAGGCCAGCAGACAGACAGACTCGTTACATTGGTCATTATTCCAGCTCATGTCACAATGGAATGGGAGATCTCAGCAGGTTTCATTGAAACCCCAGAGTCGGCCAGTTGGCTGTGCAGTTAGTTCAGTCGACTGGTTGGTCAGTGGATTCTGGGAAGCACTGAATAGAGGGTTATTGGAGGTGGTTGACAGGAAATGACCTCTGTGTGCTTTGGCCCACAGAGGTTATTATATGTTGTTGCACTGAGGGCTCACAAAGGACCAGCCTGGACTGCAGCTCGGTCTATCAGTTTATTATGAACTGGGCTGATGTAAACAGAGAAGACTGCCAGTCAGAATAGTGCTTGGGCCACTATCACTGGAAACAATGCTTTGGATTGACATTAATGTGAATGCTTTGCTGGTTTTCAAAAGATGTTTGTCTTCGTACATAATTCACGGCCATAATAATTCCATCACAAATAAATGTCTTACAAGAGATGAAGATCAGCCTCCAAAGACTTTACTCCATGTCAATCTGCAGGCAGCGCACTCCTGCAGCGCCAACTGAAGTGTTCCCTGTGTTAAACCAAGGGACGACAAGTATTGAGCTTTCAGCAGGAAGACACAATAGCAGAATTAGGATTCATGTAACGTGGCTTTACAGGTACTCTTCCAAATGACTCCATGGAACCCTTCAGGCTACTGTCAGCTGAAACCCTCACAGGAGACATACAGCTAATATGCCCTTGGTGTTTCACAGCACTGGAGCAGATGGTTATGATATGGATTACACTGACAGTAAGTCAATAAGACCCAGATCCTGGGTTTGCACCGGATTAGTCAATTGTCTCTTGGCCCCCTTTTATGGTTTTGTTGTCTGATTGCTCATGCCTCTCTGCTCTTCAGCTCAATTCGAAGCTGCCTTGCGTTCTCTTCTTTGGTGTGGAGGTATTGAAACAGAACTTTACAAATAATATAAAACCAGGCTGTGAAATGGTGCTGAGACATTCGCCTCATGGTGGCTGCAGTTCTGGCTTGTCAAGTCCAGGTAAACAGAGGAAGCTCATTCTGATGCTGAAACCTAGCGGCCATGCACACAGCGCCCTACACAAATTTCGTTTATTGCTCCCGTGCCATATGCTACATGTCCACATGCTTTTACTCTGATATATTATATATGTACCCAGCTCGCAGACCAGCTTTGGTTACAATTAACCAATGCTCCATCCAACCAGAGAGCAGCAATTAAACACCATCCAATCAAATTTGTGTGACAACTAGATGCCTTTCATCGCAGCAGGGATCCAGACGGCTCCTTACAGCCCACCTGCCCCAAGCGCTGTCTCAGGGATGGTCTGGAATAGCTAATTAGGCAGCACATCCAGCATGGGACACTCACACCAAACCAATACAGTAAAAATTCCACTTGATCTCGTCATCAAGCCTCACTGTTTTTTTCTTTGTGTCAGCATACTCGCTTTTGATCCCTCATCAGCACAGACAGAAGAGAGAGAGGAGCATTTTCGGTTTGTTTAACAGAGTTTCACTGGAGTTTGCAGGCACCTGCTGTGCACATCGCACCACATGCTTTTCAACTGCAGTCCCACTCAGGGAAGAGGGGGGTTGGACTGGGACCACAAAATGGTTTTTTTTGTTTCTTTTTGTAAACGGTGGACTCATCTGTGTTCATCTCCGCTGTTGTCATGTTGTTGAGAGAATATTCAGGAGGTGATTGGCTGAGCAGCTACACAGCTTTGAACTGCAGGAAGTACACTTCAAAGACTGTGTCTCAGCTGCGAGGCTCTTTGGTTACACTTTTGTTAAAAGCAATCCATTTTTAGCTATTATTCCAGGTTTTGTTAATGCAAAAGGAGGGAGGGGGGTTTATTTTATCACTGCAATGACAGAAATATATAAATAAATAAAACAAAAGTCGCCTGAGTTAAGTCGCCTCTTGCGAAGCTGCAAACAGCCAAAACTCCTCTCGGTCCTGATGCGAGTGTAGAGGCGAAGTGTTGAGTACTCTCACAGCTGGAAAACAATACCACAACAAATAATGCATGAGGGGCCAGCAGAGGGGGAGCACACCGCAGCCAACACAAATAGGAATTATTCATTATACATGCTCTATTCACTGAGTATGTGTGAGCGAGCTCAAGCCGGTTAATACACAGTGTTTTCCATAAGTCAGACAGGGCACCTCACCTTTGGTGCTTGAGAGATCCCCCTGAACCCACCTCTCGCTTTAGCTTTCCCTTTCTGTCTTTCTTCCAACCCCCTACATTCCATTCTCACAATAAATGGATAGAAAGAATATTTTATTATGAGAACCATGATATATTTTATTATATGACCAGGAATGTGCTCATAGTCAGCAAGATGAAACTCTCATTCCCTGTCTGCTTTCTTTAATGTCTGGCCTTGATAGGCAAAAAGGATACGTTGGGCCTCAAACTGAAGAGCTCATCAGTCATGACATACCATTAGTGTTCAAAAGGCCAATTACAAAAACCTACAAGGCACTCAGAGTCACTAAACGGCAGACTTCGATTAGAGCTTGACCTCACTGCGATTTGCGCGCACAGCTAAGCACCAAATAACAGATAGAAGATCTTTAACATAATTACGCCTTAATGGACGGCGAAGCCACGTTGTCAAAAATTGATATGCAGGCCTCGGCAGCGTTTAAGGGGAGATGGCAGAGCACATTTATCTCCACGTCAAAGAGAGACTGAGAGAGACAGGACAGATGGAGGAGTGACATGCTGGGATGTGGATGTGGCACCAGCCTCTGTAAGATCATCTCCCATCAAGCAATTCTGTGGCAAGTGCTATCTAGTCTAATTGCAGTGAAAGAACCCCCTCCCCCAAAACCCTTTTATATTTAATCATACCCCTGCTACTCTGTTGACAAAGCCAGATGAACATCATTTCCACCGCTGCTGTTTCTATCGGTCATATTAGCAGCACTGTTGACCAACTCCTCCAAGGTGACCGCCAGTACCTGTGGTCAGCTCCAGTCCGCCAGACAAGACTTTTTGTGAAGTCAGCCCCATTAAGTCAGGGATAATTGTGTGTGTGTTCTCCATGGTGAATATTTGATCTGTTGTTTGCCCTTTGCCGGCCACACAGTGCAGAATAATGGCTCCCTTTGAGCGGCACGAGGCAAAACCTTGGGCTCCTTCGGCCCAGTAAGAGGCCACCCCAATTACTCTATCAATTATTAATTCATCATAAAGGTCGTCCCTTTGCTCCATTATCCACGCCAGTCTGAGCATACCAATGTCATGAGTGTTAACAGGGCCTTCAGGTCAAATACCACCCAGACACAGACGAACACTATACACATTTCAGAAGACTCAGCAGAATCCTCTTACTGTCAGAAATGGTAAGGAATCCTGTGTATACTTAATGAGGGCAGTGAAATTTTAATATTTGAGAATGGGCTAGTATTGTATTATAGTATAAGTAATTAGAATTTGCATTTCATTGACCTTATTCTTCTGCTGGCCATTTTGAAACCTCATCCCACTCTGGGTGGGAAAATTCCAGACAGAAAATGGACATAAAAAATGAGCCTTATTTTGGTGACTTAAAGAACAATTTGCGAGCAACCATAGAGCTAACATAGAGCTGTGAGCTAGCTTACTACCTAGTTAGCTACTAGCACTAGTGGATAAAATATTCAGCATTAAATGTGAACCAACGTCTCTCTGAATTCTAAAAATATTTGTTTCCAAAACTGTATTTGGGAGTTGGAGCTGTGAAGTGATAAATGTGTGCATTTGTGATGTTTGTATGATACAGGTTACATACGTTAGCTGCTTTCGCTGGCTAATTTCCCAGTCTGTTTGTGGCATAATACTCACGCAATGTTGGCAGAAGAGTTAAAAATGGAAAACCTTTTGTTATTCCGACTTGGGAGTGTTCAAGCATTATTCTAAGATGGTTAGCCCCACTGCTAGCCTTGTAGTCGGTTAGCCCAACTGCTAACCTTGTGGCAGTGGCTAGTCCTACTGTTAGCCTTGTAGTCACACCAAAAGTACTACTTTTTTGGTTTGTTAAGTAAAACCAGATAAAAACAATACACCCAAACTGTGTATAGCTCATTTTAAATAAGATGAATTAGTGGTAATATTGGATTTTATTTAGATTTAACTCCCAGTGATGGGAGCTATTTTGTTACAGGTTTGTTGAGACTTGTGTAGTTCTTTTCACTTAGCAGAAGATGTCGTAGCTGTTAGAAATTCCCAGTATCTCCAAAACAGAATTACAAATAAGCTAACATGAAGTTTTTCCCAACTTGGTTGCTCATGATAACTGTCTGAATGACACAGCATACAGTCAGCCTGGCTACCAAGGGAGTACAGTCATTTGTTCACAGTCTTTCATAACAGATTCATATTGGTATAGTTCTATGACTATACACCTCTCATCTAATAGGCATAGGGGAAACAGTCCATCATTGTCAGTGTTTCTTACTGAAACAAACCACATGGTCTACACAAGCAGATCAATCCACTTGAACCATGACTGGTGGTGGGTTTGTCACTGCCGGTGGAGCTGTGGCCAATGTTGAATGTGTCGTCTGGTTTGACCTTTAGCTAATGGTGCTGGCACTCCGTAGCAAAGGTCACATTCTACATTTCAACCAATCTCATTGAAATAACTGTCTGCCCACTGGTGACTGAATGAAACAAACCACGGAGGATCAAAATACAGCATGTAGTATTTGGGCCATTCCACAAATAATAATGTATTGGATGTGTGATGAGGTGATGGTGATAATAATCAGTTTCATGGTGAATTTGATAGCGTGGCATGACCTGACCTTTATATAATACACTGAAATGTATGAGCGCTAGGTCTATGTTATATTACAACATCAATATTTATGATAATAACATCTAAGTGTGTTATTACCCTCTCCATCTGAAACAGACCACCTGTATTTTTAGTGTGATGTCAACAACCAGGGCGAATGCAGTTTGGGGATTTGGACAGCATGAAGGATTAAACCGTTTTTCACACATCTACTGCAAAAGCAGATTTTCAATTATGAAGCAAAGCATTCTACTTTGGTGAACTGTAAATTGTCAAGGCTGTCTTCATTAAATTGTATTATTAGTCATATTAGCATTAAGTGCATAATTGAATATGATTATCTGTAATTATTCCCATAAATTACATTTAGGCCACTGATCACCAAGGAAACAAACACAAGAAAGTGTCTGTGTGTTTTTCCTGCTTCTAAATTGACTGTCCCGTTTAGAAATACATCCCCCAAACAAAGCTAGCATTAATATTCTATTCCCACAATTCCCATCTGTTGAAGAGTTTACAAAGCTCTTCTCAAACTTTCTTTTCCTCGTCTACTGACAGTGTAATACATTATTATGTTCTGGTGCCATGACATTGCTGCAAAAATGTGGAGCTTGGGCAATTATGAAGAAGGGTGAGCACAATGGATTTGACAGTTTATAAATACTAAATGTTATTTTTTATTATTATTAATCTTCATGCAATGTAAAAATGAGGGTGTAAGTGTCACTAATGGTATCATAATTCAACAACTAGCATACTGTACATCATGGTGAAGATAGTGCCAGTAACAAGGGGAACAAAGATATGTAGAATAATGACTGCTTTTACAACAGAAACAGAGACCTACACATCTCTTTCAAGTCATTTCTGCTCATTTGGAAACAGGAGAAGGGGCATTTTCATGCAGTGTGTCAGATCGCCATGGCAACATGGGAAAAGAAAAAAGGCAACACGTTTGGGGGAAAAAAAAAAGTGCCAGATCTTTTTGTGGACTTGGTGAGGTAGTGGAACAGCCTGCCAGCCACCGGTGGAGGAGACAAAACCGAAACAAAGTGTGAGCGCGAGTGAGAGCGTGCACGTTATGTTTGCGTGTGTGTGTGTGTGTGTGTGTGCGTGTGCTTGAAACTGCTGACTGGAAAAATGTGGGTTTCTTCGAGAGCTCACAAAGCCATGAAAGCATGTGATGACAGAGTCTGGTGAACACACTCAATCACTCATGTGGGCACACATGCCCACACACATACACAAACACACACACACACACAGAGACACATTCACAAATGCACACTCACTGAAGGCTGTCACAGCAGATGGAGCCACTTAAATTTTGTTACAAGTACCTGCCTGGAATATGAGAACTGTTTGAAATCTGTGATACAATCTTGTAGCCAGTGTAGGTGTTTTGTAGCGTAACAGTATTCTCAGATTATATTGCGGGTATTATAAAAAATGAGGCATTGCTTTTTACATGAATACAGAAGCTATAAGGATACTTTAAAAACTATACACTGTGTACAGTCATTAATTATTCGATAGGTCTCATCTATTTAGGTATATTTATCAGCATCTTTGTTGCTATTCCTTAAATTTAGACAACAAAATACAGTCTTGTGTTTATATTTAGACACCCTGGGCTGTCAACTGAATATTCCTCTGTGATAGTTGGGCTGAGAGTACCACTTTACATAAAAGCCCTGAGAATCCCGTGACTGGCATGTTGCTGCACAAGAACTATTTTTAATAATCAAATTCCCTCGTGGTTTGAGTAAGAAACGTGTGTGTGTGTGTGTGTGTGTGTGTGTGTGCCTGTTCGTTCCTGTTCTCATTAGGATCTACACTACGGGGCCCTGCTTCAATGTTGTTTCCTGTATAGCCTATTACTGCTACCTGCCCCCGGGGTTGGAAGTTGAAGCCTGAGACAAACAGCGAGGCCGTGTGCTGTAAACTGCACCCAGGAGATTAGCGTGGCGAGGAAATCGGGGTGTGTAAGAGGGGTGAACTTAAGGTTGAGTCAACCTGAGGCCACAATGGGCTGTTGTGGAAAGATGATTTCCAGCCAGGCTTTTAGTGTGGAGGGCAGGGGACAAAAAGGAGGGGGGCTATGGGAGAGAGAGGGAACATTTTATGTAATTTAATTCAGGAAACAGAGAAATACATTATTTCTAAAAAATCATATAATTGACCCTAGAGGACAGCACAATAAAGTGTTTTTCTTATTTGCACTCCAAAACAAAATGTCACACAGTACATACACATTAAGAATACAATCAAAAAGCACCATTCTTTTTTAATACTGCCAGAGCAACATTGTCACTTTTTATACAAGAAAGGAACAACTGAAGGTGTCTAATGGTGGATTCTGACTGAATACAAACTCAATATCCACCTTGTGTTGTATTCATGTGAATGTGACCGTGTGTTTGCTGTCTGCGTTTGGTTCCAAATGTACAGATGTTAGCGCCAGCTAGCTAGCAACTTGCACACTGACTGTGTGTGTGTTTGTGGAATGTTTCTGTGTGTTTATGTGAAACCTCAGACTCTAATGATCTTACAATGTCCAGGAAGTCCAGTTCTTCCTGTTGTTTTTCTCCAGTTTCTCTCCTTTTTCCTCTTGTCTCTGCATGTTGATGAAGTGGAGTCATACAACCTCAGATTAAACACAAACCTTTTGTTGGAGTCACGTGTCTTCACCTCAGTGAATGTGTGTCTGTTCAAGTCTTTGCATTGACCTTACATGCAATAGCGCCGCCTCTAAAATTCAGTGTCGACACACTGCGAGAGAAGGTACATGAAGTTATGATCACGTTTCCAAGGTTTTGAAAATAAAAAAAGACATCCATTTCTAATGCTGCAAGCATACATGACTATCACTTCAGTAGATATAGGCGCCAAATTCATTACCTAAGGAAAAAAAGTTTGACATACAGTCAAGTGTATGACAACATGACAATACTGCACCCTGACTTTTCTCCCCACATAGATAGGGCAGCTTCTGAGGATCGGGGAGATGGATAAATTCAGGATACACATTACTTATTTTCTCAAAGAAGACCTCTCTCAAATCCTTATATTTCTCACAGTATAGCAAGAAGTGAGATTCTGTCTCAACCTCTCTTTTATGACAAAGTGAACACAGCCTGGTCTCCCTGGGCAGCCTGTTCTGCATGTAGGCCTGTTTCTATGGCCAGGCTAGTGTCCACTCAGTCTGTAAATTGTCAACGTTTTCCTCAGTTTTCTATCATTCATGGTGGTCAGGTACTCTGCCACCATGTTTTATACCACTATATGAAACCTCAGAGTGGTCAAAACCTATAGAAAGTTTAATATAGGAAGGGGACACTCACAGTTAAAACTCTGCTTTGCCTGTTCTCTGTCGTGTCCTGTTGTTGTACTGTATGATTTACCCACGGAATCTGCACCTATGTCAGTCGAACAATTTAGATTTTCAGGGAAGAGAAGGTTCATTTAGATGAAAGACAGAAGGAAGAAAATCAGCATGTGTGTCTGACTCATGACATCATGCTCTGTAAACGCTTTCTGTCCTAAGAAACAAGCAGCACTTTTCCTTCCATGCGATTATGGAAAGGCTAGTCTGTCTGTCTTGCGTGACTCAACTCATACTATGTCTGTGTTGTGCCATTTGCAATTTAGCAGGTGTTGGTGGGGACGGCTCACACTGATACTGTCAGTCACCATGTTTTCCAATTACCATAGCCTGCACACCAACATGATTGCCTGATTGGCAGTGTTATTTCCGTGGCAATTATTATGATTCTGATTATGTCAATCATTTCACTCTCTGCTCCATGTGGCATCAAATAGCAGTAGCTGGAGACGCTTGCTTTTTATTCCCCCTCATGTGTCTGATGGCTGTTTGAGGTATATTCTCTCTTTTTACAGTAGAAAAACTTTTTAAAAATTCATGCTCTGCTCCCCTCCAGTGCTATTACCTTTGAGCTCAGTAGCTCATTCTAAATTACTAACGGCCTGTATATGGTCCCCATAATGATCATTTTCGCTCTCTGTCAGTAATAATTGCGAGGTTAGTTCTATTTTAGTGCAAGCTCAGGGCTTCTGGTTTTATCTTGCTACTTCTTGTATTATTCATGTCATCCTCGTGTCTTTGACTTTTCCTACAGCGCCCTCCATTTAAACCGCAATTACTACTATTACCACCTCTACACTCCTCCGGTTAAAAAAAAAAGCAAAAAAAAAAGCCATTTCTTCATTATCATCGCCATCGCCACCACCACCACCATCATCATCTATTTACTACATGATTCAATTAGTGAGCCATCAGATAAAAGGTCACGGCTGTAATCAGTCCTTTGAGAACATGTTTTTTTTTCTCTTTTTTTCTTTGCACCTTTCCACTGTGCCTGGCGTTACATCTAAGGGTGGCTAATGACTTCGCTTTCCCATTTTTTGACCAAGACGACTCAGACGCCTGCACTTTTGAACCAAGCAACAAATGCGTTCGACTCTGAGGCCTTCAAGCAATGAGTAATTAAGTGGAAATGCAGAGACTGGCATGGCTTCATTTGCACTCACAGATGACGCTTTATCAGAACCATGTTTCCTGACTTAACTTTTGTTTTGTTTTGTTGAACTGACTCGAGCCTGCTGCAAATTATGTGAAATATTCACACTCATGTCATCACTAACAATACTATCTAAAGATGTTTGCTGTGCTCAGGTGGGCTTCGATTGCTTTTAAACTATTAGTAATTCAATCCTGGGTACACGCTTCACAACCATATACATTACATTCTGTACTGTACAGAACCCCAGATCAATTTTGGTAGATCTAAGACAAAAACCCTTGCGTCAACACTGATTTTATTGTAGCCTTCATTGACATTTTTATCCATGCTAGTGATGTGGCTCCACGGATGGCAATGACGGTCAGTCAGTCCACCACATTGGTTCAGACTGAAATATCTCAACAACTGTTGAATGCCTTTAACATCATGTTCAGACATTCACGATCCCCAGAGGATGAATCCTATTAACTTTGGAGACCCCAGACTTTTCCTCTAGCGTCACTATGAGGTTGATATTTTTTGGTTTTTAGTGAAATGTCTCGACAACTATTGTATGAATTTGCCATGAAATTTGGTATAAATATCCACGATGGAGAATGAATCCTGATTACTTTGGTGGCTTTTCACTTAGTGCCGCCAGCAGGTGAAATGTTTTAGCCTACTTATCCAGTAAAGTGTCTCAACATCTACAAGAAGGATTGGCACAAAATTTTGTACAGACACTCATGGTTTCCCTGGCGATGTATCGTAATGACATGTATTTGTGGTTTTGAGTAAAATGTCTCGACAACTATTGGATGAATTTATATACAATTTACTACATACAGTTATGTCTGTACCAAATGTGTCCAGTACTTTGGTTTATGACCAAATACCAACAAAACTTATAACATAGTTCAGCTGAGGCTGATGACAATGTCTTTAGAGCTAATTAGCAAATGTTAGCATGCTAACATGCTAAACTAAGATTGTGAACATGGAAAACATTATATCTGTTAAACATCAGCTACAGTTTAGCATGTTAGGAATGTCTTTGTGACCATGTTAGCATATTGATGTTAGCATGTTGTTAGCATGCTGACTTACAGAGCCAGTGTGGCTGTAGACTTCTTAGGCCTCAGACTGCCAGCCCAAATCCGTTTTTTGGCATATCCAGATTGGATCCAGGTTGATTTTAGAAAGTCTGGACAGCAAAAAAAAAAAACACATGAAATCCGATTTTTGGAAGTCGGATCCAAGCCATCGGATTTCTACAGATGCGTCTCAGTCCGGACACTCTGGCAGCTCAAATTGGATTTCTAAATGTCTTTTGCGTCACCCGCAATGCAACACACAACGACAACGTCAAATCCAGAGTGACGGCAGTGCATCAGAGCGGCTGTATACCAGCCTCCTCCGTCGCTGAGTTTGTCTGGTGCACCGGAGGGGTTCTGCACCGCAAATTGACTGAGCGATTGTTTGGAGGGCGAGATGATGGATCTCCATTTCTAATGCTTCCGGGTTGGAAAGCAGCGTCACCAGCGTACGCCTACATCGCTATCACAGTAACCCATGCAGATAGGTTGTTGATGTCTGGACACACAAATCCGATCTGATCACTTGCAAATAACAGTGTGGGCAGTCTGTCTTAAAGATCTGATCTGAGAAACAAATCTGATTTGCCTGCAAGCTAAACAAAGCCTTAGTCTTGTTATGGGATACATTTCTTGCTCAAAGACATCCCTGCTGTTGTTCACCCGCAAACACCTTCACAGTCAGCTCTGGGATTCAAACTGGCAACTGATTAGGCTAGTTCTACAAGCTTCAGTAAATGGATGGCAAATATACTTCTAATTAGCTGTTAATATGATGCATTTGACTCCAAGACTATCCATCAGCTATTAAAGACACAACCTTAAGTCAAGTTTTTTTAGGTGGCAGCCTAATGCACTTAATTCAAGTGTAATACAACTGACACACTCACCAACAATGACCTACATCTGAATGAAAGCCAACAGACTGCTCCCTCTCACACACCCACATGGGCACACACACTCGTAATCACCTTAAACATCACCGTCTTATCTCTCCTGAACTCACATACCATACGCCTGCCTGATCAAAGAGGAAAACATCACTTCACTCTGTGTGTGTGTGTGTGTGTGTGTGTGTGTGTGTATGTGTGAGTCCATGGCAGCAGCTGCTCTGTCAGCATACTCCTAGTCCGAGGGGGGGGGGTCCACACAGCATGGCTAAAGAACTCATCAACAACCCCAGGCGCTGTGCTTGGTGTGTGGGATGGTGTGCTGCAGACTCAGCCTCTCAGCCCGGCATACACACCCCCCCAAATACACACACACACAAATAGACCTGACTGTACACACATTAACATGCTTACTGTCTGCATTCATCCAGCAAATATGCTTGTTACCCACGAGGCTGGGTATTTCTTAACGGGGGTTAAGATTCAGGAGTGCGGGAGCTTGTTATGAGAAAGTAGAATTTGATTTGTTATGAATGCAAAGCACACAGCTAAAAAGCTCTCGGGGTATTTAGTCTCTGGCTATAGGCTTAATGAGTTTGTGTGTGTTTGCTGTATGCGCTGCATTAATGTGTGTGATGCACGCATGTGTGTCAGAGTTTGTGCGAGTGCATGCGTGTTTGTTCTGCACTTGCACTTGTGATGGCTAGTGGCTGGAGGCGGTTGGTCTAATTCACTCTCAGAGGCTAATTCCATGCTAACAAGTCAGCGATGCCACATGCTTGTCCTTGCCCAGTCTCAAAGCAAACCAATTAGCCAGGCTCGCTCAGGGTCTGTCAACCCCCCCCCCCCGAAAAGTCATTCTAAACTTTTTTTTCCTCTCTTCCCTTGGAGGCGTTTGAATGAAGGAGGGCCGCGAGGAGCGTAAACGGGCTGCGCATTAATAAGCCTGTATCACTGACATGAAAGACATCTAGCAAGAAACATCAAATACACAAGGCTAAGCTGCCTTGCCAATTAGCTAAAATGGCTATTTAGTGACAAATCTTCTAACCCGCGAATGAAACCACGTCTAATGTACAAGTGAGGAGATGAATGCAGTTTTAATGGACGCATTAGCACGCTAAGGGATTCTTTGTGCAAACTTTCTCCGCTCTATCACTGTGAGTTTGAAGAAAGCGGCAAACATGAAGGTGTCAGGACTCGCTAAGTGAACTGACTTGACACTGTGCAGTATTGCAGCAGTTCCACTGTGGGAGTAGCTAATTGGATGGTAATTAATGGAATGGAGGCCGATAAATACCTTTGTGAGCAGGCTTGTCAAGGACATGGAGGTGATGGGAGGGAGTTTGAGAGAGAGAGAGAGAGAGATGGAGTGAAAGCTACAGGACAGGCACCTTTTCTTCATCATGACAGCTAATCCTCATCCCTTCATCCCTCTCCTCAGTTCCTAAATGAAAGTACCCCTCCCTCATCAGTCCTCCCTTTCCACTCCTCTCTCTTCCTCCCCTTATCAGGCCCCCTGCCTATTCTCCTCTGCCCCAACTTCACTCGTTTCCATGGAAACGCAGGATAAAAAGAGTAACTTCTAGATTAAATCAAAGATTTTGAAGTGCTGAAAATATTACAAGCTCTTTTGAATCGTGTTCCTCGAGTTCAGGATGATACTCTATTTTCTCCTTCCAGATAGCGCATGTGTGCCCCTTTCTTCCCTGTAAGAAAAAAGACAGAGCAGCACAGCCTATTCACTCACTGACGCAAACTGTAAGACCTGTCTGGCTCAATGGGACCAATGAATGGCTTGTGAGTTGACAGTTTTTCTTTCTTCCTGTTTTTTTCCCCTTTCTCTCTGTATTCCAAGGCTTTGTAGGTGTCCCACAAATCTGCTTAACCAATCTGTCAGCCGCCACCGTGGAGGTCTAGAGGAGAATTTTGTGCATAATTGAAAATCCAGGCTAGAAAAAGAACAAAAACCCTTAAAAAGATTCTTGTGATGTTGCTGCAGGATACTGCAGTCAACAGTCTGATAAGGTTGCTTGTCTTCAAACATATGGTAGGTTACTGTAAACTGTGTTGTCTTCAGCCGCTGTCTCTTTGATCCTGATTAGCACTTCAGTGCACTACAATGTGTAGCTGGAAGCGTCAGCTCACTTAGCTTAAATAAACAGTGGCTTTCTGATTTGGTGCCGAGCTTACTAGCCAGCAGGCAAATGAGAAAAGCAAATGACTTAACTTGCTACTTGCCACTAACACCAGCGTCTGAGATGTTTGCTAGCGTGCAAATCTGATACAAAGACAATGACAGTTACATAATCATACACTCAAGAAATAAAAATAAGAAATATAAACTATGATAATACTGCAGCGATTGCAAATATTTCCATTCTTCAAGAGGATTAAAACCATTTATTTTTACATAAGTAGCTACAACTCCTGTGTAGCCTATGAAAGTTGATATAAGACTTTTCCCCCACCTTTTTCAACAAGCACACATAGGGTTGGTAATGTACTGTTAGCAATTTAAGCCATATGTGTCATGATCAGTTCTGTTAGTCTGTGTTACTTCCTGTTTTATTTTGGTAGTGTTCTGTCTTATCCTCTTGTTCCTGTCAAGTTTCCCGCCAGTCCTAATTAGCCTTATGTGTTTCACCTGTGTCTCATTGTCTACTTACCTGGCCCTATATATACACCCAGTGTTTTCCCCTTCCCTTTGCCAGATAATCTTCGCCCCTTGTGTGTCGTTATCCAGCGTTACTTGTGCTTCCCCGTGTTACTTGTGTATGACCAGTTTTTGATACTACGACTTGTTTTGCCTTACCCTTTGGACACCTTCGCTCTGTGTACTTGTACTTTGCTTCTGGGACAGTAAAGCTCTGAACTGTTTACGTGTGTCGAGTCTGCTCTGTGGGTC
Source organism: Macquaria ambigua (assembly GCA_008360985.2). Taxonomy (NCBI): domain Eukaryota; kingdom Metazoa; phylum Chordata; class Actinopteri; order Centrarchiformes; family Percichthyidae; genus Macquaria; species Macquaria ambigua. The sequence continues at coordinate 13,407 of VMKM01000615.1, read as the reverse complement.
CAATCTCTCTGTGTGCCTGATAATATGTCCCTCTGCAGCATTCAACATTTGTCTTGGAACGTGGAAGCTTGTTAAGATAAGATAGAACTTTATTTATCCCGAAGAAAATTGTTGTACACCAGTTGCAGTACAAAGTAGGAGAGAGTGCAAGTATAAAAATATTAACATAAATGCCAAAAAATATAATCAAGGTTAACAGTAGTAAGGTTGCTTCTTAGTAAGTTGCATATAGGGCCTACATATGTGTGAGAAATGGCATATAGCTATGTTTAGCTTGCTAACATTAGCACTGAGTCCCACTGGACTGTACTTTTTTGGTCATGTTATATCAACTGAGTGAGTGACAGCTCCTGCACCCCAAGTATTGTGTTCTTCCCACATTATAGAAAGCTAGCTAGCATTAGCTGTCTCTCGAGATTCCAATGACCTCAGAGCTTCGCACATTGCTAGTAACATATGGAGTCACAGACAAACACGTACAGAATGCTGAAATCACAGTCTGTGTGGCTGTTGTCAAAACAAACACCAAGGATATAAATACTGATTTCTTAGCAAAAATGAGTTTTCATTTCAGCAGATCTGTACATTTAGACACACAATCAGCTAATCACTGCTGTTGTTACCAGGAGCTGACCTCCAATATGGCTGCAAGAGAGTGCTTTAATATGTCACCTCGAACCTCTCCATGGAAACGACAGTCAGTTGTCCATTTTGCTCAGTGCGGATGAGTGACAAGAGATCCATAGTGACACTGGTAGCACGTAAAGCTTTTACCAGCAGCAGACTGAGTGTGTCCCTCCTTCACACATGGCCGAGTCCTGAAGCACATGCAAGTGCAAGTTATACCTGACCGGGGGCAGGCATGTACGCATATACAAAGACACACGTACGTGCGCACGCACACACTCACAAGAAAGTGGTGGCTTAATCCTGGGAGAGAAGTTGGAGTCTGGACATTGGTCTTTACAACAGAGAGCACGCTCCATCAGTCCACAAGGGGACCATCTGAGTAGAAGCAGTCTGCCTGACTCTCCGTCAAACTTGTCAGACTGCTCTGGTGGAATTCTTCTTCCCTGAACCATAAGTTTAATGGACGTTCAATTTCTTCTTCAGACTGTATCCCCTCCAAGTGAAGAAATCATAGCTATGTGAAAAATCTTCAATAAGGGTGCGATTAAATGCTGTAGGACTTATACATTTTTTAATGCATACATTTTTTATGCATGTTAACAGGGTTGTATAACTTTTGTCCTCCTTCTTTGTGGCTCTATTGTACTCAGTTGCTGAGAGCAATAGCATGCATCAGGGAGAAAGGATTTTGCAGATTGGGTTACATTATTCTGCCTATGCCCCCCCCATACTGTACAGTGGTGCAGTGCTACCACCCAACAGAGTATGATTTATGAGGTACACACTCACCAAATTGCACCTACTGAATTGTATTGCTACTGACTGAATTTAACACCCCCTTCATTTTACTGCCTTTGTTAAACATGGGTTAACTGCCACAGGAATACCAATCAATGCTGAAATGGTTAATGAGTAAACGGTGTGAGATGGAGAATATGAAAGATTGATTTGCTCTTGCCCTAAGTGGGATTTATAGTGTGTGTTCTCACGCTGGGCCTAAAGATTAACCACATGCTCTGTACTACTGTGTTTGTGGAGGTCTAGGTTCATGTTACTGTATCCATATGTTCAGTGTGTGGCCCAGGAGGATGGTGTATAAACAGATCCCGCACATCTGTCTGCATGCCTCAGATCTGCCTCGACCTCCTCCCCGTGACTGATCAGGGGGGAATAAATTTAAGTTTTAGCACATACCTGCATCAAAATGGCGAATTCAGCCGCGCAGGAGGTCAGCATTCCGTAAATATCCTCTCGCTCTTGTTAACGTGTCACGGCTTTTAAATGGATCGACAAACAGCCCACCTGGGACTCGTGGGAAAGAGAAGTGGGGGGTGGGGGCGGGGGCGGGAGGGGAGTAAAGAAACGGAACACGGCCCGTCCGCTGCCGTCGTTATTTTTATGACTCAATTTAGCGGATGGGAAATAAAACAAGCAGGGTGTCGGAGCCACGGGGGCTGAGATGAGTTAGTGGGGCTCCCTGAGCTGTCAGAGAGCTCGCCGTGGCGGCATGGGGGTTGGGGATCAGAGGGAGGAAAGGGAGGGATGAGGGGGGTGGGTGGGAGAGGCAGAGCTGCCCTAATCAAGCAAGTTTATTCAGATCAACGTCAGTCTTTTAACTCCGCTTCACATCTCAGCAACTTGAAGTCTGAGCGGTTAGCTGAGGAAAGCAGGGACTCCTCAAAGAAACGGAGGCCTCACTTTACTTTCAGTGTTATTTGGCAGGGGGTTCTGCGTGTGAATGTAACATATTTAGTGTCTTTTTCATCACATTCTCCATGCTTTTAATTCTCCAGTAGAATAAGACAGGCCTCGCTCCTTTAAGAAAAATGATTACCATATTTTCTTCCTCCGTTTTCTCATTGCATTCAGGTGGCTGAATTGCTCCACATGGTGTTAATATTGCGCTCTGATATTGGCTTTTTCCAGCACGCTCTGATAGTGCTGTGTTAATGGCGCCGTCTACCCCTCAGAAAGGCCTCCTCTTCTTTCATTCGCCTCTTTTTTTTAATTTTCAGACCAATTGGGAGCGCACACGCGTGGAAGGGAGGAGAGGGTCGGTAATTAAAATTCTGTTCAGCATGACAACGCTGTTTCATGCCTCATTTTTTTTTGTCACACGTGGGATGAATACGGGATAAGACTTTAATAGGTGAGTAGACACTGCTGGTGCGTGCTGAAAGTGCACCACCTTCGAGCACATAGGTGGAAAACAGACGCAAAACCCTGCAAGCTTATCAGCAACACCAGTCCACATGTTATGTTGGGTAATAGCAGAGGCTTTAATGTTTAATGTGCGCTTAAAAGAAGGCTGGAGCTTTGTATTCAGTCCGTCCCTCACCGACAACTGCAAACTTGTCTGTGTGTGAGAACATGTTTTCAAGGATTTGTGTGTGTGTACTATGCACTTGCACTGCATGCTTGCATGTGCTGATTCTGTGATGTGTTTACTCATGGAAAGGGAGGGGGGGGCAACAGAGCCTCCTGGGATGCCGTCCACAGGGCTTGTCAACTACTGTCACTCAGTCATCACCCACCCCCTACCACCCCCACCATCCCTATATCCCATACTCCCCTGCTCCGATCCCCCTGCAAAACAAAGACGGCAGCAGCCACAGCAGCTGCATCCAAAGGGACCGTCACTCCACCAGTATTTAACCTCTGCTACAGCTTCTTTCTGTCTCTCGCACTTTCCTTTGCTGTGCTATGTCTCTCTCTCTCTCTCCCTCTGCCCTCTGTCCTCCTCCTCCTCCTCTCCCACTCTCCTTCATCAAAGCATTTCTGGCTATTTTGTTTCCCAGCTCTACAGAGAGTTATTGCTCATGACAACGATCACGGTCGTTTATTTTCTCTCCGCAGCCCGGCCTCTGTATGCACGCCGGGCTAGTATTACCCTATGATATTCAAGCGCTCTCTATTAAATATGCATGAACCCTGGAGATGAAAATTAATTTTGGGAATGTTCTCTCCCTCTTTCTCCCCTCGCTCTCTCTTTGAATGTTCAAATATGCCTTCATCTGCCTTTGTGTCAAGCCGTGAATTCATTATTTCATTTGCCGGTGATGGTGTAATATAACACAATATGCGGGGGTACAGCGATGGGGCGATATTGATCTTGTTGAAGCAAGGGGCAACGAAAACAACTCCTGCCAAAACACACGTCGCAGGAAGCAAGTTTGCACGGATTCGCCAAGTTTTGAACAAGTTCGCCCTGAGCTCTTATCATTCATGAATATTTAGGGCCATAAAATGGGAAAATATTAAATTGAATTATGCATGTATGAAGCGATGGAAATCTGCAGTAGGACACTGCAGTTTTTCTTCTGTCTTTTTTTGCTACATGATCTTAGCATCCCTCGTTTCTGCTCACGATACAAGCACCGACGACCTTCAGACTCCAGACTTGCATGTATGTGGGTGCTGTTGCACTGCTGTCCATTCTGCTGTACAGCAAATTACAGTATTCCTCAGTAAAGAGCGTGTGGAACGTCGAAAACATCGCAGACACAAACATGCTGCCTGTGTGGGAGGTGAAGCCAACAGAAGTTGAAGGATAAAACGAGCTGCTTGAAGAACTAGTACACAGCAGTGAAAAGATGTTGTCTTGCCTTTCGAAGATGTTGTTGACTTCCAGATGCACTGCCATAGTGACACCATCTTGTACTAATAGTTTTCTATTTTGTCAGACATTTTTAGATTCAGTCTTAGTCTTAGTCCTGAGTGAGAGTTTTAGTCACATTAGTCAACTTCATCCTTCCTATTTTTAGTTGACCAAAAACATGGAACGTTTCAGTCTTGTTTTAGTATGAATAGATACCTTGACAAAAACTTTGTGAACATTTTAGTCAATTTCAGTCAAACTCAATTGATTTTAGGCTAAAATAACATTGAAAATTGGCCACAAAAGGTAAGATAAGTTGTATGATTAAAGAATTCAGCTTTGCAAAGAGGATGTCTAGTCTGATGTTAAAGGAATAGTTAAGTATATTGGACAAGATGTCTTATTTGCTTTTTTGCCGAGAGTTAGATGAGAAGATTGATACCACACATACCTGTGTGTGTGTGTGTGTGTGTGTGTGTGTGTGTATATATATATATATAGATATAGATATATATATATATATATATAGATATATATATATAGATATATAGATATATATATATAGATATATATATATATGAAGCTGGAGCCAGCTGCCGGTTAGCTTAGCTTAGCATAACGACTGGAAACAGGGAAAAAGCTAGCCTGGATCCCCCTACCAGCACCTCTAAAGCTCACTAATTAACACATTATATCTGGTTAGTTTATTACGTACAAAAACCAGGGCATGAAAACAAAAAATTGGCTTTTTTAGGGGGTTATGTGCTCAACTATTTATTGGCCGTGGCATAGCAACTGGTCCTGGGCAAGAAATATGTAATTCCTTCTTCTTTTCTTTTGTCAACAAAAATATTGTCGTTAAAAATATTTCATTAAACCTGCATTAACTGTATTGAACGTAAACTAAGCTGTGAACACAACACTGACATTGTTATCACCATTTAAGTAGTGACTTGTTAGCAAACACTGACTATTTACACATAGAGCAGATACGGAGCAACATTAGCATTCATGTGGAGTTGTGTTTGTGGCCACCAGGCGAAAGTCCAATTTTCACTCTCCTTTTAGCTCTGTTTTTAGCTTCCACTAACCCTTGAGGGAAATATCTGGCTCATTAAAAGCGAAATGCTCCACTATGCTCACTAGCTAGTGGCTAACTTGGTCTGCCTGCTGTTTGGTGCTGGGTATGCAGTGTACATACATAGAGGTTTGTCGCTGAAAACAGCTGCCGAGAGCGGTGGGCGTGAACCACAGTAGTAAAGCTGCGAGCTGTCAGATGAAAACAATGAGCTGAATGTTGCTATAAAGCTATGTAGAACTGCAGAGTCAGGTGATAATTCTGTTGGTTCACACACAAGTAGTCATATGATCCACTGTTAATATGAAAATATTGATTATAATAGCTTTAAAGCTTTTACTTTCAACTTCAACTCCTTTTTTTCTTGTCAACAAAATCGTATGGCGATTTCGTCACAGTTATTGTTTGATTATATCAGTTTCATCTCCTCCCCCTCATCGAGGAAAAAAAAAAGGTTGTTTCAAATATTTTTCTTCAAATTCTGGTGATTCAATGTGACACTAGAAGGTTTTTGTCGCCTGGAAGAGCCGGGGAAAGCTTTCGGCTGCTCCACACCAGCCCCCTTTGGCCTGCATTCACTCACGCTGAGTCCATCTGCATAACTGCATCTTTCATGAGGTTTGGTCAATGCCCAATCCATACTGTATAGGCCTCTGTTTGTGTGTGTGTTAAGGTGAATGTGTGTAACCCTGCATGTTATTTTCTGCTCTGGCACCACTGATTTTTGCCGTGTCCTGCATTAATGTTTTTGTGTCTGTCCATGTGAGGGCATGTTTTATATATGTGCATTGTGTTCTTACCTGGTCGGGACACAATCTTTGCAATCTGTCATAAACATCCAGGTCAGCAATGGAGTCGCCCCCCTTTCGCTTTGCTACGAATTAGCGCTCTCACCCGAATCTCTTCATCACCTTCACGGTTCCTACTAGTGGCACCTTGTTTAAGCCCGGTCAATACTAGCAAAGAGGGATGTGGGTGACCGTAGTTGGTAGACGGCTACTGCAGTTCTTATCAGGTAAAGTGGTTTTTGATTAGTGTTAATGGCTGGGACTAAATAGCCTTCAGCTTTTCCACTGGCTACACCTGTTATATATGTGTGTGTGTGTGTGTGTGTGTGTGTGTGTGTGTGTGTGTGTGCTGCTCTGCTCAAGGGCATGCTTGCAATTTATCAAGCTGAAAAAGATATATCCGCTGTGTAGTGATGAACAGGTTTTACGTCTAAACCTGCTCCCTAAACTCCAACCTCTTCATCGTCTGGTTGCTTTTAGCTATTTCGAGAATGCTGTCGGATGATGGCTGAGCTGCAAAGTGTCTCCCTGCAGCCACAGCAGAGGAGTTTCAGTATGTCAGCACCACTACGATATACGGACAGTAAGAATGAGGCTTTTCTTGTTGTGCATCCTCCACCCGTGGCCCAAAAAAGGCAGGCTGCAGCACCCGCTCTCTCTCCGAAACGCTCGGCATCTGGTGCGACAGACAGCCTTGCATGTTAATGCCGAGTTAATATTATTATTATGAACTGCGAGTGACTTCGCATGTTAGTGAGCGCTCTGTCAAATTAATGTCACTTCCATTAATGCCGCCGTCTATTTCGTGTCACAAGTACGCCGGCGTCAGACTCCTGCTCGCTCGGGCACACTGGGGCTGGATTTGGAAACACACACACACACACATGCACAACCTACCTCATGAAAAGATTCACCCCCCTCGCACATCAACAGTAGATACATATTTACACATGCACGCCCACATGCACTCACACGCACATCCTTTCTCTATAGAAGCGAGAGACGAGGGGAGGAAAATGAATGTCTTGACTCATTTATCACATAGCCCCAAAAGTATAGATGAATCCAGTGATGAAAATCTGTCCTGAGAAATGTCAGGAAGATATTAACTCCAATACATCAAAGTGGAGCTGCAGTCTCTAAGCTGACTGCCAGCCGATGCTCCCAGCCTTTGGTTAAATAGGGGGGGCACCCCAGCGCAGATGTAATTTTAGCCAACTCTGACCATTTGTCACACAGAAACGAGTAAATAAAGACACAAGTCACTTCCATCCAGGGAATAACATCCAAAATGATGCAAAGCAAACTTCATTAGTGCGCAAATGCCATTCTTTAGATCTGTCTGATCTCAATGAAGTGCGGGAGAGTGAAGGGAAAGAAAGGAAGGGGGAAATTGCCTTTTCATGTAGATTTCACTAATCACTTCCCTAACAAAATACGGCAGACTTGTACTAATAAGTAAGTTAAGGCTCAGTGGACAGATAGAGTGAAGCAGCACAGAGGCTAATGGAAATGAGAGCTTTCCATGCCTCCATGGGTGTCTTAATTGTCAAAAGGAGATTCTCATAGGGGTGTTTCGCCACTCGCCTGCTGGATTGTGGGAAGCCTAAATTGGAGTGCGACTCGCAGGGCTTGTTTTAAGCCAGAGCTTCTCTCGTGTGTGCGAGGTGGATCAAATCCCTTATCCAATGTCTGGAAACTGGTCCTGTGATTCACTCTTGTTTATTTTGCAACCAGCTCCAGCAAAGTATATGTTTTCAATGCAACCAATAGGGACTGCAGTAGTCTCATATCTAAAATCTATAACTTCTGCTGTTCTGTGCTTTTTCATCTTGCACTCTCCTGGAATGTATCATGCGCTCATTTATTTCTGCATGGATTTATTTATTCATAAATATTCATTCTGAATGTCACATGTGTGATTCATTTGAAAAAAAACTATATTGCTTTTTCAATCTCAGCCAGCTAGGATTTATTGGCTCTCATTGCTGTTGTTATCACAATACCTTTTATAGTGATCTATTTTAGCATTGCTACTCTTCACTTGTTATTACAGAACTCCAAATTCCAACCACTGTGGTTCATTAGTAGGGAAATTGGACTGTATGGAACTCCATGAGAAGTAGAGAATGTGCTTTTAATCTAAAAAAGGTCAATGTGCGGCAGCTATTTTGGAGATTCACTGCGAGCTTATAATTGGGGCCTTGTCTGAAGACAATGCAGAATTAAATGAAGACAAAGTTACCACTCGTGTGGTTGGCCTTTGATGAGAATCAGGGAGTGAGGACCCTTCATTTGCAACCTTTAATCAGTCCAATGAGATCAGATTCACATGTGATTCTAAAAGAAAAGAAAGTGGGGGGAGAAATGAAATGGTAATTAGTATTGATTACCTATGGGCATATGACCCTGCGGTCTCCCCTTGCATTCTTAAATCAACCCAAATTATTGGATTTACTAATTTCATGCTCAAAGAGAAGTACCCAGCAACATGAAAATGCCTCCACAATGAACCATGTGCCAATTGGGGTAAAAGGAAATTATAGCGGTGGGAAACGAGGTGTCTTTTTGTGCAGAGGTGTGGGTGTGAGGCTGAATTAACCGCACAGGTTTAAGTTAAGGATGATAATTATCCTAGGAGGGTCTGGTGGGAGTAAAGGTGATTCGGGTAGCTTTTTCTTCAAATTACATTTCACGTCACTGCACTGTCGCTAAGCAATGGCCTCGGCCCGGCCACATATGCATGTAATTACTGGGAGTTAAGACAGAAAAAAAGGTCCATTTAGGTGGGAAAAAGCAGCCCAATTACATGTATACACAATTAATACACCCATGGGAAATTGAAATTTTCTTTCAAATGATAAGATTAATTCCTAATTATGGCTACAGACACACACACACATACACACAAGGCCTCGCACAGCTAATCTACTTTAGTGGATTTAAGCCACCATATACTGAAATTGTGAAGAGCAGAAGTGGACAGCAACTGATGGAGGGAATCCGTGTCATAATGCACCCAATGAACCCGGGCACCGGGTATGTGACAGTGCTCTGCCGCCATCTGCTGGCTTTTAGGTAGGACATGAACACACCAGCACTAGTGCAGAGTCTGGGAGTCTCTTTGAATCCTGTTTTTAATAATTGGTCAACTCTGTGTCTCATGGTAGAGGTATTGCTAGTTGTCAGACTGCATTTATCAGAAGATGCTTCTCTATATATTCCGTTTCTGTACTCCTTTTCTTCAGTATTTAATTTCAGTCATTTCTGACATGGTCTGAAGCACACACACATATAACAGTAAGATACCCAGACTGAAAGGGACACAAAATGACTACAAACGATGCGTCCGTTTTGTCTGTTCACGGTCAATTTGTCTCTCTTTGTAATTAGTTTCTCTCTTTGTTGTCATTTTGTGCCCCTTTGTGGTTGTTTTGCATCTCTTTGTAGTCGGTTTGTGTCTGTGGTTGTTTTAAATTTCTTAGAGACACAACTTTGTAGTTGTGTCTCTTCGTGGTCATTTGCATCTCTTTGAAGTTGTTTTGCATCTCTCTAGTCGTTTTGTGTCTGTAGTTTGTCTTTCCAACAAGAAACATTAAGTCACTTCAAACAGCCCCATGGCCCCCTGACCCCTTGGGGCCCCTGGGCTTGTGCTCGGTAGGCCCATTCATTAATCCTGCCATGGCCACTAACCTGCTGATGGGTCAGTCATTACAAACCTATTTTAGTTGTCCAAGCTTTGGTGAAACCCCATGAAATGTATTTCAAATTCTAGTGAAGATCCAGAATTTTCCACAGATACCAGACATTTTGGGAAATGTGTATCAAATGATGCACAAGACATCTAGAATATTTCCATTAGATGAAATGGTTCTGCCATAAAAAACATGGAGTCTTGAGGTTGAATATTTCACTAAGTGTAAACATCATATAGCTTAAATGTAGAGCTGGAATGATGCGATAAAGAATATATATGATACTGTCAGAGTGGAATACAATGATTTTACCAACTTTTGGTAAAGCAACTTAAGCAACTTTTACCAAGCAACTTAAAGGGAAATAAAGGGGAAAAAACAGGGTGTTAACGGGTTAAATAAATAAACTCAATAAATCCAGTGACACTAATCAATAGGGTACACTTCTCAAGTCTGATTTTTATTCTGTGGGAAACATTAGTCTCTTACACATCTAACTTGTTGGTGCAATATGACAGCTACTCAGTACAGCAGTGCCTACAGTTAATAATATATCCATGTTTACAAGCAAAATAAACAATGTTGAAAAGATAAATATTAGTTTCAGTGTAAAGCACAGCACGCAGTTCTCTTGACTTGAACTGTATGGCATCAGTCTCACATAAATACGCTGAACCTCACACTGGTTCTAGGCAGATACACACACTGGTTTTTACAGCAGATGCAGTGTCTATTCTGTCCTGGTGCAGCTCTGGGCTCAGAGCCTGCCTAAGCAACTGCAGACAGAGAAAGTGCAATTTATAAACAAAGGTGACACTAAACATCCAGGGCATCAAGGACACACAGATGCATGGCAGGACAGCTGTGTGTATGTGTGAGAGAGTATGTGTGTGTTTGATATTAGAAACACTGCAGAGGCTAGGTTACAGTTCATGAGTTTGTCAAGACACAACAGAGAGGAGTGACATTGAAGGAAATGACACAGACAGGAAATGAACACGGTATGTGGCCACAGATACTGCTGCTGACGTTGTTATTGGAGCTCTTTAACAACACGCGGACTGACGCCTCACAGACTTTCAGTGTGACACACAGACCAGGCCACCGTATGTACTGGCCTTCACATGGCTACTGAGGCGTCCGACTCTTTAGGCCGGTTGCGTACGACGTGCTCCAGCTGTCCGGAGTCCGAGACGTCGTAGCTCGTCTTGTACTTAGCCAGGATCTTCATCAGAGGACGCAGCTTCAACCACCACTGCTCCTTAGGGATCCTGTGACTGCAGACACACGAGGAAATCTCAGCAATGTCATTATGGCTTTTTTACACTATAGCAAAAATGTAGTTCTAATTTTTGTCTAATCGTTAAGCCTAATTCTAATGTTCACTTCTGGTGGTCACATGTGGCACAAATCTAATATTTTCTAATGAATAGGGAGCAGTGAAAAGATCAATTCCCAGCTGGACCACATGCATCTGTGATACAAGAGTGACTTTGAATGCTAAAACTGGTATTTTGGATCATTGAGTATTCAGCATCAATCATTTTTACACAGTCATCTTAGCTTTGGCACCACAGCGGGTTGGGTGAGCCAGCATTAACATGTAGAACAATTAGAAAAAAAAAGAATGTCAAATTGCCAGCGTGATTATTTCTCTGCTTATTATTAGTCATTGTATCATCTTAAGCACACACTACCTGGCTTATTCTTAACCTCATCATATTATCTGCAGCTGCTGCAACCCAATTTACCCACAGAAATCATTCAAGTTTAATCCAATCCAATCTAATGTGCACTGCATGAATGTGGATTGCATATAGTTTTGGGCTACTGTCAGTAGTCCTGCATGTTAAAGGGGTAAAGTTGGGGAACTCACAACAGACAGACTAAAAAACAATGGTAAAAATCAATGCAGCAGAGGCCAAGATATACTGATTTTTAGTTCTTAATATGGATCAAGCTGCAAATATGAACCGAGATTTTCCATAATGCAACTTTCTCAGACTTTGGAAAGCTCCCTTTTGAGCCACAGTAGACATTATACAACTGTTTTCAGAGGCTAAGTAGTACTTCCTGTAATGAGTAAACTGATCGTCATGTGTTAAATTGGTGGAGTGTCCCTTTAAGTTCAAGCAGTATGATACGTACACGAAGTCGGTCTCCTCCTTGAGCTGTACAACGGGCTGGAAGACCAGAGCCCTGCGACGCATGCCCAGCAGACAGCAGGAGTCCTCGGTGTTTGCAAACACTCGGCCTGCAGGGAAACACCGTAGCAGTCAGAGGTGGAAGCACGGGAACGCTCTTTAGCTATCCCTTTTTTCTGGCTTCAAACATACAGTATACAATAGACATGCGATATACACAAAATAGACATTTGGCAGTGGGTGTGCGAGGGTGTGATGATGACCTTTCTCCTAGCTAGTAGCTATCCTTAAGATTGTAACTAAAACAGTTACACAGGAGGACTACAATGGGGTGCAACTGAAGGTCTAAAATCAAAAAGCAACTGAAGCAACATAGACAAGAAAATGTGGGGCAAAGCAGGAAGAAGAAATGTGTCCATTATTCATACAGCCCACGCTTGTTGCAGTCTTACAATTTCAGATGACTTGTGAACTGGAAAAAGTGTAGCATGGTGGCTACTGATAAATTTGTGAGAGGCATAAACACAGACTGGTAGCAACACTAACCAGTCATAGCTGTACCCCACAAGTCTGGATCTATAATATGACAGATATGGCAGAACAGTGGAGAAGACAAGACAGGGACATGGAGCTAAATATAAAGATGTAGATGGTCATGGAGCCAGCGTGAACAAAAAAAAAGTTTTACCTTCATCTTATGTCATCCATGTGTATGGGAAATAGACATAAAAAACAAAGAGGAGTTTTAACTTTGATTGTAGCCTTTATACACATGCAGTGTGGTTTTAAGACAAACTATTGTTCAGAAGTATCACAGTTGTTAGTGTTATCTGTCAGAAAAGAAAGTCTCTAAGTACATCTCTAAGTACATTCTTGTCAATTTCTCATTTAATTCTTATGCTGATGAATGTGGATGATCAATACTTAATTTCCTTTGAGAGGACAAAAATACATCAGGGTGTCAGACAGAGTGACTCCAAGACAGATCTGGGTAAAGGTCTGCTTCACAACGCTCAGGCTTCTGCAGGGAGGGAGGATCAACTACCACAGGTCATTTCACTAATACTGAAGTGGAGCGTTAGCCTTACCCTGTCTGAAGGTCTCCACCAGCTTTTTGGTCACCCACTGCATCGCCTTGGCAGAGATCTTGGTCCCAAAGTTACGGTCAAATGGAGACGGCGCTCCTCCCTTTCAAAAGAATAAAAATGGATCATTTTGTTGAGGATGACGCTTGACATTTGGCATGTTTTCCATAAATGTTGTGTATTAAATTTAGCATTTTCTCTCAGTTTTGCTGTGGCCTTGCTCATTTGTTTCAGACTGTATTTCCCAATATTTTAGTGTTTTGCATTTATGTCCGCGTTGCTTGTATTGACATTTTGCTCATGTGTATTCGTAGCATTCATAATTACGTTTTATTTTTCTGTTGTTTTGTGCACAATAGCCTGCCCTCTCAATCTGCTGTAAATATATA